>CM070434.1:332468-342468 GCA_036324595.1 Champsocephalus gunnari | reverse complement strand
ACTGTGAGTGTGTGTGTGTGTACCTGCTCTGTGGTTGGTCGGTGGTTGGTCATGTGACGCTCCAGGTGTGTGTGTGTGTGTGTACCTGCTCTGTGGTTGGTCGGTGGTTGGTCAAGTGACGCTCCAGGTGTGTGTGTGTGTGTGTGTGTGTGTGTGTGTGTGTGTGTGTACCTGCTCTGTGGTTGGTCGGTGGTTGGTCATGTGACGCTCCAGGTGAGCTTGGTGGCTGAAGGTGTCGCTGCAGGTCGGGCAGGTGAAGCTCTCTCTCTCCTGGTGGCTCTCATGTTGGTACCTGATGTGTTCCTTCAGAGACGAGAGGCGCTTGTATCCTCGATCGCAGTATGGACAGGTGAGCATCGCAGAGAAGTCGTCCGCCGACCCTGAGAGGAGATCTGGGGGGGGGATCCGTTTTTATTTAGATGGTTGTTGTTATTTACAGTTTTTATTTAGATCCAAACTTTTTTCACCGAGGGCCACAGACAGAAACAGATACGAAGGGTTGGGCCGCTCACTAAATGGAGCTGTGAGCCTCATCAGCTGATCAGATTGATGATAGCAAGGAGAAATATCAAGCGTGTATTTCAAGCTTGTTATGTGGACAGGTCTTTGGGCTTTTTTCTTGATAGAAAATGTTTCCAACTTGAATTGAGTCAATTTATTTTAAAAGTGGGCTTATTAACAAATGAATACTACTGTGTAATACATTTTTACATTTAAGAAGTACAATATAAGACAAGCACAAGTTTCATTTGAGAGCCATATTATACTTTTTTAATTGGCTGAGGGCCGTCTCAAAATGGTCCACGAGCCGCATTTGGCCCCCGGGCCGTAGTTTGGACACCCTTGATTTAGATGGTTGCTGTTATTTACAGTTTGTATTTAGATGGTTGTTGTTACTACAGTTTGTATTCAGATTGTTGTTGTTATTTACACTTTGTATTTATATTGTTGTTGTTATTTACAGTTTGTATTTAGATGGTTGTTGTTATTGACAGTTTTAATTTAGATGATTGTTGTTTATTTAGATGGTTGTTGTTATTTACAGTTTTAATTGTTTGTATTTAGATGGTTGTTGTTATGTACAGTTTTTATTTAGATGGTTGTTGTTTATTTAGATGGTTGTTGTTATTTACAGTTTTCATTTTTTGTATTTAGATGGTTGTTGTTATTTACAGTTTTTATTTAGATGGTTCAAGGTTCTTTATTTTGTCATACGAACATAGCTTCAGATTAGTTATGGTCACAGGCTTCTCCAACACAATAACACAGATAAACAGAAACATATAGTGCAAGTAAATATTAAAAAGTAAATACACAAAGTGAAATAGTGAAATAAGAGTCTATATGCAAGCTATTAGAATGATATATTAGATAAATAGATACATAATTACTAATTAGCAGATGAATGTTATGGATGTTGTTTCAACAGTTCAGGTGTTTAACAGTCGTATTGCCTGTGCCTGAATTGCTGTTATTTACATTTACATATTTGTATTTGTTCTTCACTGTAATAATCGTTGTTCCAGGCCTCACCGTGCTCGCTCTCGTCCTGCCCGGCGGCCTCAGGTGTTCCCACGCGCATCAGCTCCTCCGGGGCTTCTGGGTAAATGATGGCGGTGTCGCTGCGCTGCAGGTATTCTGCGATGGTTCCCGGGTGACCGTCGTCGTCATGGTTATGCTTCAGGAAGAAGTCATCGAGCTCGGAGACGTCCAGACTCTCTGTTGAGGAAACACGGTGAGTTCAATAGACATTTAAAGAATATAATCATAGAAACACATCACTATAAGTACACTCGATATATGACGCAGAAACTGAAGAAATGAATGATGGAGTTCCTCAGGGAAACGTCCTCGGCCCTCTTAGTTTGACTTTAAATTCTCACAAAACAGCAACATATTTCAACATAACATTTAAATACCAATAGAACTAGGTGAAAAACAACCACTTTATTCAGGTTCATCATTTTCTAAAGCGGAAATATCTGGGTAATCAGCCCTGGTTTCAGACAGAGGGTGAAAAGAGGAGCTGCAGCTCAGGCAGTATGACAGACATAAAGAGCATTTTGAACATTAAAGGAGACATGTTTAAACTGTTATGGAGGACCCAGCGTGAGCCCTGAGGGACGCCTTTACTAACTCTGGTGACTTGACCTTCTTTCACAACACAACAAACCGTAACGTCACATGAATCTGTCTTTGTTTCCTCTGTTGTCTGTTTGAGGACACGTGAAACTTGTCATACATAATTACTAAACTATGTGTTTCACCAACACAGCAAACAATCTGACATCTTGACATCTTGGTGCCAGGATAACAACCTCCATCTCAACGTCAGTAAAACCAAAGTGCTGATTGTGGATTACAGGAAGCAGCAGAGAGAGGGACACGCCCCCATCGCCATCAATGGGACTACGGTGGAGAGGGTCAGCAGCTTCAGGTTCCTCTGTATCCACATCACTGAGGACCTGACATGGTCTAATCACCACCAGTTTCAGGTCTAAAACCACCAGACTAAGGGACAGTTTCAGGACTAAAACCACCAGACTCAGAGACAGTTTAAGGACTAAAACCACCAGACTCAGGGACAGTTTGAGGACTAACACCACCAGACTCAGGGACAGTTTCAGGTCTAAAACCACCAGACTCAGGGACAGTTTCAGGTGTAAAACCACCAGACTCAGGGACAGTTTCAGGTCTAAAACCACCAGACTCAGGGACAGTATCAGGACTAAAACCACCAGACTCAGGGACAGTTTCAGGACTAAAACCACCAGACTCAGAGACAGCATCAGGACTAAAACCACCAGACTCAGGGACAGTTTGAGGACTAAAACCACCAGACTCAGGGACAGTTTCAAGACTAAAACCACCAGACTCAGGGACAGTTTCAGGTCTAAAACCACCAGACCCAGAGACAGTTTCAGGACTAAAACCACCAGACTCAGGGACAGCATCAGGACTAAAACCACCAGACTCAGGGACAGTTTCAGGACTAAAACCATCAGACTCAGGGACAGTTTCAGGACTAAAACCACCAGACTCAGGGACAGCATCAGGACTAAAACCACCAGACTCAGAGACAGTTTCAGGACTAAAACCACCAGACTCATAGACAGTTTCAGGACTAAAACCTCCAGACTCAGAGACAGTTTTAGGACTAAAACCTCCAGACTCAGAGACAGTTTTAGGACTAAAACCTCCAGACTCAGAGACAGTTTCAGGACTAAAACCACCAGACTCAGAGACAGTTTCAGGACTAAAAGCACCAGACTCAGAGACAGTTTGAGGACTAAAACCTCCAGACTCAGAGACAGTTTCAGGACTAAAACCTCCAGACTCAGAGACAGTTTGAGGACTAAAACCACCAGAATCAGGGACAGTTTCAGGACTAAAACCACCAGACTCAGAGACAGTTTGAGGACTAAAACCACCAGAATCAGGGACAGTTTCAGGACTAAAACCACCAGACTCAGGGACAGTTTCAGGACTAAAACCACCAGACTCAGAGACAGTTTGAGGACTAAAACCACCAGACTCAGAGACAGTTTGAGGACTAAAACCACCAGACTCAGAGACAGTTTCAGGACTAAAACCACCAGACTCAGAGACAGTTTCAGGACTAAAACCACCAGACTCAGAGACAGTTTCAGGACTAAAACCTCCAGACTCAGAGACAGTTTCAGGACTACAACCACCAGACTCAGGGACAGTTTCAGGACTAAAACCACCAGACTCAGAGACAGTTTCAGGACTAAAACCAGCAGACTCAGAGACAGTTTCAGGACTAAACCCACCAGACTCAGGGACAGCATCAGGACTAAAACCACCAGACTCAGAGACAGTTTGAGGACTAAAACCACCAGACTCAGAGACAGTTTCAGGACTAAAACCACCAGACTCAGGGACAGTTTGAGGACTAAAACCTCAAGACTCAGAGACAGTTTCAGGTCTAAAACCACCAGACTCAGAGACAGCATCAGGTCTAAAACCACCAGACTCAGAGACAGCATCAGGACTAAAACCACCAGACTCAGGGACAGTTTCAGGTCTAAAACCACCAGACTCAGGGACAGCATCAGGTTTAAAACCACCAGACTCAGAGACAGCATCAGGACTAAAACCACCAGACTCAGAGACAGTTTCAGGACTAAACCCACCAGACTCAGAGACAGTTTGAGGACTAAAACCACCAGACTCAGGGACAGTTTCAGGACTAAAACCACCAGACTCAGAGACAGTTTCAGGACTAAACCCACCAGACTCAGAGACAGTTTGAGGACTAAAACCACCAGACTCAGGGACAGTTGCAGGTCTAAAACCACCAGACCCAGAGACAGTTTCAGGACTAAAACCACCAGACTCAGAGACAGTTTCAGGACTACAACCACCAGACTCAGAGACAGTTTCAGGACTAAACCCACCAGACTCAGAGACAGTTTCAGGTCTAAAACCACCAGACTCAGAGACAGTTTCAGGACTAAACCCACCAGACTCAGAGACAGTTTCAGGTCTAAAACCACCAGACTCAGGGACAGCATCAGGACTAAAACCACCAGACTCAGGGACAGTTTCAGGACTAAAACCACCAGACTCAGTTACAGTTTCAGGTCTAAAACCACCAGACTCAGGGACAGCATCAGGTCTAAAACCACCAGACTCAGGGACAGTTTCAGGACTAAAACCACCAGACTCAGGGACAGCATCCGGACTAAAACCACCAGACTCAGGGACAGTTTCAGGACTAAAACCACCAGACTCAGAGACAGCATCAGGACTAAAACCACCAGACTCAGGGACAGCATCAGGTCTAAAACCACCAGACTCAGGGACAGCATCAGGTCTAAAACCACCAGACTCAGGGACAGTTTCAGGTCTAAAACCACCAGACTCAGGGACAGCTTCAGGTCTAAAACCACCAGACTCAGGGACAGTTTCAGGACTAAAACCACCAGACTCAGGGACAGTTTCAGGTTTAAAACCACCAGACTCAGGGACAGCATCAGGACTAAAACCACCAGACTCAGGGACAGTTTCAGGTCTAAAACAACCAGACTCAGGGACAGCATCAGGACTAAAACCACCAGACTCAGGGACAGCATCAGGTCTAAAACCACCAGACTCAGAGACAGTTTCAGGACTAAAACCACCAGACTCAGGGACAGTTTCAGGTCTAAAACCACCAGACTCAGGGACAGTTTCAGGTTTAAAACCACCAGACTCAGTTACAGTTTCAGGTCTAAAACAACCAGACTCAGAGACAGTTTCAGGACTAAAACCACCAGACTCAGGGACAGCATCCGGACTAAAACCACCAGACTCAGGGACAGTTTCAGGACTAAAACCACCAGACTCAGGGACAGCATCCGGACTAAAACCACCAGACTCAGGGACAGTTTCAGGACTAAAACCACCAGACTCAGTTACAGTTTCAGGTCTAAAACCACCAGACTCAGGGACAGCATCAGGACTAAAACCACCAGACTCAGGGACAGCATCAGGTCTAAAACCACCAGACTCAGAGACAGTTTCAGGACTAAAACCACCAGACTCAGGGACAGTTTCAGGTCTAAAACCACCAGACTCAGGGACAGTTTCAGGACTAAAACCACCAGACTCAGTTTCAGGTCTAAAACCACCAGACTCAGGGACAGTTTCAGGACTAAAACCACCAGACTCAGGGACAGCATCAGGACTAAAACCACCAGACTCAGGGACAGTTTCAGGTCTAAAACCACCAGACTCAGGGACAGCATCAGGACTAAAACCACCAGACTCAGGGACAGTTTCAGGACTAAAACCACCAGACTCAGGGACAGCATCAGGACTACAACCACCAGACTCAGTTACAGTTTCAGGTCTAAAACCACCAGACTCAGGGACAGTTTCAGGACTAAAACCACCAGACTCAGGGACAGCATCAGGACTACAACCACCAGACTCAGTTACAGTTTCAGGTCTAAAACCACCAGACTCAGTTACAGTTTGAGGACTAAAACCACCAGACTCAGGGACAGCATCAGGTCTAAAACCACCAGACTCAGGGACAGTTTCAGGACTAAAACCACCAGACTCAGGGACAGTTTCAGGACTAAAACCACCAGACTCAGGGACAGCATCAGGACTACAACCACCAGACTCAGTTACAGTTTCAGGTCTAAAACCACCAGACTCAGTTACAGTTTCAGGTCTAAAACCACCAGACTCAGGGACAGCATCAGGACTAAAACCACCAGACTCAGGGACAGTTTCAGGTTTAAAACCACCAGACTCAGGGACAGCATCAGGTCTAAAACCACCAGACTCAGGGACAGTTTCAGGACTAAAACCACCAGACTCAGTTTCAGGACTAAAACCACCAGACTCAGGGACAGTTTCAGGACTAAAACCACCAGACTCAGGGACAGCATCAGGTCTAAAACCACCAGACTCAGGGACAGTTTCAGGACTAAAACCACCAGACTCAGGGACAGCATCAGGACTAAAACCACCAGACTCAGGGACAGTTTCAGGTCTAAAACCACCAGACTCAGGGACAGCATCAGGACTAAAACCACCAGACTCAGGGACAGTTTCAGGACTAAAACCACCAGACTCAGGGACAGCATCAGGTCTAAAACCACCAGACTCAGAGACAGTTTCAGGACTAAAACCACCAGACTCAGAGACAGTTTCAGGACTAAAACCACCAGACTCAGGGACAGTTTCAGGACTAAAACCACCAGACTCAGGGACAGCATCAGGTCTAAAACCACCAGACTCAGAGACAGTTTCAGGACTAAAACCACCAGACTCAGGGACAGCATCAGGTCTAAAACCACCAGACTCAGGGACAGTTTCAGGACTAAAACCACCAGACTCAGGGACAGCATCAGGACTAAAACCACCAGACTCAGGGACAGTTTCAGGTCTAAAACCACCAGACTCAGGGACAGCATCAGGACTAAAACCACCAGACTCAGGGACAGCATCAGGTCTAAAACCACCAGACTCAGGGACAGCATCAGGACTAAAACCACCAGACTCAGAGACAGTTTCAGGACTAAAACCACCAGACTCAGAGACAGTTTCAGGTCTAAAACCACCAGACTCAGGGACAGCATCAGGACTAAAACCACCAGACTCAGGGACAGTTTCAGGACTAAAACCACCAGACTCAGAGACAGTTTCAGGACTAAAACCACCAGACTCAGAGACAGTTTCAGGACTAAAACCACCAGACTCAGAGACAGTTTCAGGACTAAAACCACCAGACTCAGAGACAGCATCAGGACTAAAACCACCAGACTCAGAGACAGTTTCAGGACTAAAACCACCAGACTCAGGGACATTTTCAGGTCTAAAACCACCAGACTTAGGGACAGTTTCAGGACTAAAACCACCAGACTCAGGGACAGCATCAGGTCTAAAACCACCAGACTCAGGGACAGTTTCAGGTCTAAAACCACCAGACTCAGGGACAGCATCAGGACTAAAACCACCAGACTCAGGGACAGCATCAGGTCTAAAACCACCAGACTCAGATACAGTTTCAGGTCTAAAACCACCAGACTCAGAGACAGTTTCAGGACTAAAACCACCAGACTCAGGGACAGCATCAGGTCTAAAACCACCAGACTCAGAGACAGTTTCAGGACTAAAACCACCAGACTCAGGGACAGCATCAGGACTAAAACCACCAGACTCAGAGACAGTTTCAGGACTAAAACCACCAGACTCAGAGCCAGTTTCAGGTCTAAAACCACCAGACTCAGAGACAGCATCAGGACTAAAACCACCAGACTCAGGGACAGTTTCAGGTCTAAAACCACCAGACTCAGAGACAGCATCAGGTCTAAAACCACCAGACTCAGGGACAGCATCAGGTCTAAAACCACCAGACTCAGGGACAGTTTCAGGTCTAAAACCACCAGACTCAGGGACAGCATCAGGACTAAAACCACCAGACTCAGGGACAGTTTCAGGTCTAAAACCACCAGACTCAGAGACAGCATCAGGACTAAAACCACCAGACTCAGGGACAGTTTCAGGTCTAAAACCACCAGACTCAGGGACAGCATCAGGACTAAAACCACCAGACTCAGAGACAGCATCAGGTCTAAAACCACCAGACTCAGGGACAGTTTCAGGTCTAAAACCACCAGACTCAGGGACAGCATCAGGACTAAAACCACCAGACTCAGGGACAGCATCAGGTCTAAAACCACCAGACTCAGGGACAGTTTCAGGACTAAAACCTCCAGACTCAGGGACAGTTTCAGGTCTAAAACCACCAGACTCAGGGACAGCATCAGGACTAAAACCACCAGACTCAGAGACAGCATCAGGTCTAAAACCACCAGACTCAGGGACAGCATCAGGACTAAAACCACCAGACTCAGGGACAGCATCAGGACTAAAACCACCAGACTCAGAGACAGCATCAGGACTAAAACCACCAGACTCAGAGACAGCATCAGGACTAAAACCACCAGACTCAGGGACAGCATCAGGACTAAAACCACCAGACTCAGAGACAGCATCAGGACTAAAACCACCAGACTCAGAGACAGCATCAGGTCTAAAACCACCAGACTCAGGGACAGCATCAGGACTAAAACCACCAGACTCAGGGACAGCATCAGGTCTAAAACCACCAGACTCAGGGACAGCATCAGGACTAAAACCACCAGACTCAGAGACAGCTCAGGACTAAAACCACCAGACTCAGGGACAGTTTCAGGTCTAAAACCACCAGACTCAGGGACAGCTTCAGGACTAAAACCACCAGACTCAGAGACAGTTTCAGGTCTAAAACCACCAGACTCAGAGACAGTTTCAGGTCTAAAACCACCAGACTCAGAGACAGTTTCAGGTCTAAAACCACCAGACTCAGAGACAGTTTCAGGTCTAAAACCACCAGACTCAGAGACAGTTTCAGGTCTAAAACCACCAGACTCAGGGACAGTTTCAGGTCTAAAACCACCAGACTCAGGGACAGCATCAGGACTAAAACCACCAGACTCAGGGACAGTTTCAGGTCTAAAACCACCAGACTCAGGGACAGCATCAGGACTAAAACCACCAGACTCAGAGACAGTTTCAGGTCTAAAACCACCAGACTCAGAGACAGTTTCAGGTCTAAAACCACCAGACTCAGGGACAGCATCAGGACTAAAACCACCAGACTCAGGGACAGTTTCAGGTCTAAAACCACCAGACTCAGGGACAGCATCAGGACTAAAACCACCAGACTCAGAGACAGTTTCAGGTCTAAAACCACCAGACTCAGAGACAGCATCAGGTCTAAAACCACCAGACTCAGAGACAGTTTCAGGACTAAAACCACCAGACTCAGGGACAGTTTCAGGACTAAAACCACCAGACTTCAGACTATCATCAATGGTCCGGCCCTCAACAGCTCTATGTTAATTAGGGGATGTCATCATTTAATCGAGGATTAATTTGGCGAGGGATCTGTTGCCATGGCAACAGATCCCTCGCCATGAAACACGGTGTTGTCTTAATTCAATGAAAATCGTCCAAACGGCACCACACTTCAGATGATGGCTAATGGTCCGGCCCTCAAAACCTCAATATGACAATAGTGAGTTTTCCTCAAAAGCTGTTGCCATGGCAACGCTTCCCTCGCCGTTAAGCACCATATTGCTATAACTCCTGTGTAAATGGTAAAAAAGTGTTCACATTTCACATGTGTGCTAACGGTCAAGCCCTCGAGACATATATGTGTCAGTTTTTTCAGATTTCTTTAAATGTCGTTGCTATGGTAACAAAATGGTCGCCGGTAAACACGCTTTTCTCATAACTCCATTTAACATGCTCCAAATGGCCCAAAACTTCACAGGTTTGATAACGATCCAGCCCTCAACACAACTAAGCATATTATGGGGTTTCATCAAATGCCGTTACCATGGCGACAGATCACCCGCCATCAAACACAATGTTTATCATGATACTGCTGTAACTCCTAAATATATTGTCCAATCCGCCTGAAACTTCCCAC
>CM070434.1:319968-322468 GCA_036324595.1 Champsocephalus gunnari | reverse complement strand
AACTCATTCACACACACACACACACACGCACACGCATACACACACGCACACGCACAGTTCCTGGAACATGGAGAAGTGAAACTGCTGATGGAGAGACTTTGACGTTGACTCACTACCTCCAGAAACCTGCAGAAGAAGAGATGCTCCGTCATCACTTTAGGGCTAACCCTATCTCTTTGAATAAAATGACTAATAAGTCAGAACAACGTCTTCTGTAAACTCAGATGTCTTTCCTCAACTCAAGAAGATTCAAACGGCTTCATATCGTTTACAGAAACTCAAAAACCTTTCATTCATCAGAATAGCATCAGGATAGGGTAAGGTTAGCGTAACGTTAGCATCAGGTTGGCATCAGGATAATAATGAATCCTTGGTTTGTTTAAAATACAATATCTGTTTTTATATTTGATTACATTCTATTTCAATGTAAATACTGCTTTATTGTTTTTTATCTTTTTTATTTTACGATCTTTTTTATTATTTTTTATGTTATTGTTTTCTTCAAATAGTTCTCTATCTGTGTTTTATTTTTGTTTTACTTTTATGTATGCACCACGACACAAAGTCACATTCCTCGTTGCTGTCAACCTACCTGTGAATCGGGGGGTGAGTCGTGGGGTGAGTCGGGGATTGAGTCGGGGGGTGATGGGAGTTGGGGGGTGATGGGAGTTGGGGGGTGAGTCGGGGATTGAGTCGGGGGTGAGTCGGGGGTGATGGGAGTTGGGGGGGTGAGTCGGGGATTGAGTCGGGGGTGATGGGAGTTGGGGGGTGAGTCGGGGATTGAGTCGGGGGTTGATTACAATGAGCCCAGTGTTACTGGATGTGTCTCCACTTCCTGCTGAAACCTCAGAGCAAAGTGCCAACAGAGGAATACAACCGGGGGATTTAATAATATCATCATCATCATCATCATCATCATCATCATCATCATCATCATCATCATCATCATCATCATCATCATCATCATCATCATCATCATGATTATTTAATATTGATCTCTTTTTCATTTATTTTATTTCAGTGATTTAATATTTTTTTTCTTATTAAAGATTTCACATTTTAATTATTCGTGTCAGGGACAGACTGGAGGTGAAACAGTGAATGAATGATTTAATATCTCACATCTCTTTGGACATTTATTCCGTTTTCTGACATTAAACTTCATTAATAATAAAATATCTTCATCCATCATAAAATAATATGATTATTATCATTTATAATATTCTGTCATTGATGGTTTAACTGGTTCCTTTCCACTTTAATGGTGAAGAACAACCTGATAATAATATTAATATATCAGTGGGCGATGTTCCAGTAAACAGCCGCCGCAGGTTTTATTCATGCAGAAGAAGAAGTGCATTAAAAGCTCTTAGTGGTTTTTAACCAGAAACATGAAAACATGAAAGATAGATGAGAAAGGTTTCTGAAAATCAGCTGCAATATTGAAACAGAGATCTACTGATATACACACAGAGATCTACTGATATACAGACAGAGATCTACTGATATACACACAAAGATCTACTGATATACAGACAGAGATCTACTGATATACAGACAGAGATCTACTGATATTCACACAGAGATCTACTGATATACAGACAGAGATCTACTGATATACAGACAGAGATCTACTGATATACAGACAGAGATCTACTGATATACAGACAGAGATCTACTGATATACACAAATAGATCTACTGATATACACACAGATATCTACTGATATACACACAAAGATCTACTGATATACACACAGAGATCTACTGATATACAGACAGAGATCTACTGATATACAGACAGAGATCTACTGATATTCACACAGAGATCTACTGATATACAGACAGAGATCTACTGATATACAGACAGAGATCTACTGATACACACACAGAGATCTACTGATATACACACAGAGATCTACTGATATACAAACAGAGATCTACTGATATACAAACATAGATCTACTGATATACACACAGAGATCTACTGATATACACACAGAGATCTACTGATATACAAACAGAGATCTACTGATATACACACAAAGATCTACTGATATTCACACAGAGATCTACTGATATACACACAGAGATCTACTGATATACACACAGAGATCTACTGATATACACAAATAGATCTACTGATATACACACAGATATCTACTGATATACACACAAAGATCTACTGATATACACACAGAGATCTACTGATATACAGACAGAGATCTACTGTTATACAGACAGAGATCTACTGATATACACACAGAGATCTACTGATACACACACAGAGATCTAATGATATACACACAGAGATCTACTGATATACACACAGAGATCTACTGATATACACACAGAGATCAACTGATATACACACAGAGATCTACTGATATACACACAGAGATCTACTGATATACAGACAGAGATCTACTGATATACACACAGAGATCTACTGATATACACACAGAGATCTACTGATATACAGACAGAGATCTACTGATATA
>CM070434.1:294968-314968 GCA_036324595.1 Champsocephalus gunnari | reverse complement strand
TGACATGTTGTGTGCATGTGTAGGACGTGTTGTGTGCATGTGTTTGACATGTTGTGTGCATGTGTAGGACACGTTGTGTGCATGTGTAGGACACGTTGTGTGCATGTGTAGGACATGTTGTGTGCATATGTAGGACACGTTGTGTGCATGTGTATGACGTGTTGTGTGCATGTGTATGACGTGTTGTGTGCATATGTAGGACATGTTGTGTGCATGTGTAGGACATGTTGTGTGCATGTGTAGGACGTGTTGTGTGCATGTGTATGACACGTTGTGTGCATGTGTAGGACACGTTGTGTGCATGTGTAGGACACGTTGTGTGCATGTGTATGACACGTTGTGTGCATGTGTAGGACACGTTGTGTGCATGTGTAGGACGTGTTGTGTGCATGTGTAGGACACGTTGTGTGCATGTGTATGACATGTTGTGTGCATGTGTAGGACATGTTGTGTGCATGTGTATGACATGTTGTGTGCATGTGTAGGACACGTTGTGTGCATGTGTAGGACATGTTGTGTGCATATGTAGGACACGTTGTGTGCATGTGTAGGACATGTTTAGTGCATGTGTAGGACACGTTGTGTGCATGTGTATGACATGTTGTGTGCATGTGTAGGACGTGTTGTGTGCATGTGTAGGACACGTTGTGTGCATGTGTAGGACATGTTGTGTGCATGTGTAGGACGTGTTGTGTGCATGTGTAGGACGTGTTGTGTGCATGTGTATGACATGTTGTGTGCATGTGTAGGACGTGTTGTGTGCATGTGTAGGACACGTTGTGTGCATGTGTAGGACATGTTGTGTGCATGTGTAGGACGTGTTGTGTGCATGTGTAGGACGTGTTGTGTGCATGTGTATGACATGTTGTGTGCATGTGTAGGACACGTTGTGTGCATGTGTATGACATGTTGTGTGCATGTGTAGGACGTGTTGTGTGCATGTGTAGGACGTGTTGTGTGCATGTGTATGACATGTTGTGTGCATGTGTAGGACGTGTTGTGTGCATGTGTATGACGTGTTGTGTGCATGTGTATGACATGTTGTGTGCATGTGTAGGATGTGTTGTGTGCATGTGTATGACATGTTGTGTGCATGTGTATGACGTGTTGTGTGCATGTGTAGGACGTGTTGTGTGCATGTGTAGGACGTGTTGTGTGCATGTGTAGGACACGTTGTGTGCATGTGTAGGACACGTTGTGTGCATGTGTAGGACACGTTGTGTGCATGTGTAGGACATGTTTAGTGCATGTGTAGGACACGTTGTGTGCATGTGTAGGACGTGTTGTGTGCATGTGTAGGACACGTTGTGTGCATGTGTAGGACGTGTTGTGTGCATGTGTAGGACACGTTGTGTGCATGTGTAGGACGTGTTGTGTGCATGTGTAGGACATGTTGTGTGCATGTGTAGGACACGTTGTGTGCATGTGTAGGACGTGTTGTGTGCATGTGTAGGACACGTTGTGTGCATGTGTAGGACGTGTTGTGTGCATGTGTAGGACGTGTTGTGTGCATGTGTAGGACACGTTGTGTGCATGTGTAGGACGTGTTGTGTGCATGTGTAGGACACGTTGTGTGCATGTGTAGGACACGTTGTGTGCATGTGTAGGACACGTTGTGTGCATGTGTAGGACGTGTTGTGTGCATGTGTAGGACATGTAGTGTGCATGTGTATGACGTGTTGTGTGCATGTGTAGGACGTGTTGTGTGCATGTGTAGGACGTGTTGTGTGCATGTTTAGGACGTGTTGTGTGTATGTGTAGGACGTGTTGAGTGCATGTGTAGGACATGATGAGTGCATGTGTAGGACATGTTGAGTGCATGTGTAGGACATGTTGAGTGCATGTGTAGGACATGTTGAGTGCATGTGTAGGACATGTTGAGTGCATGTGTAGGACATGTTGAGTGCATGTGTAGGACATGTTGAGTGCATGTGTAGGACATGTTTAGTGCATGTGTAGGACATGTTGTGTGCATGTGTATGACGTGTTGTGTGCATGTGTAGGACATGTAGTGTGCATGTGTATGACATTTTGAGTGCATGTGTAGGACATGTTGAGTGCATGTGTAGGACATGTAGTGTGCATTTGTAGGACATGATGAGTGCATGTGTAGGACGTGTTGTGTGCATGTGTAGGACATGTTGAGTGCATGTGTAGGACATGTTTAGTGCATGTGTAGGACGTGTTGAGTGCATGTGTAGGACGTGTTGTGTGCATGTGTAGGACATGTTGAGTGCATGTGTAGGACATGTTGAGTGCATGTGTAGGACATGTTTAGTGCACGTGTAGGACATGTTGAGTGCATGTGTAGGACGTGTTGAGTGCATGTGTAGGACGTGGCGTCCTCTGTCTGGCTGCATGATAATGCCGGTGCATTGACATGTTGGGGGGTCATGTCTTCCAGTCTACTGCACGTCCTCTGATTACTGTCTGCTGATCATCTGTAACCCAGATTCAGAGCAGAGAGGATTGTGGGTCGTCACAGAAACCAGTAGAGGGAGTGTCTTATTGGCCAGAATCCTGGGGAAAAAGGAGGTCCTGAAGACCCCCCCCCTTGAAGATCCCCCCGGCTTCACCTCGTCCTGGGGGGGCTGATTAGAGGTCGATGGGAGGTTTCAGGTGATCTGGGTTACACAGACTGTCCGTCACTGTTAGCTTAGCACAAAGACTAAGCCTCTGACATGTTGTTTACTATGCAATAATTTGCTTACTGATAGCATAAAACGTACACCGTCCATCATACACAACTCAGGCCCTCAAACATCATATACAATCTTCATATATAAATAAAGATTACAAGTAACATGGTTTAACATGTTTCTCTACAGAAACATCTATACATCAGAGCCTATAATCCAGATTATTGATCGACCTGCTTTATGATCCAACATCTGTGTCACATCGATCACACACACACACACACACACACACACACACACACACACACACACACACACACACACACACACACACACACACACACACACACACACACACACACACACACACACACACACACACACACACTCCATTGACTGCCCCCCCTCAGATGAATCAATTACAGAGCGGGCAATCCTGATTGGGGGGGGCACATCAAAACCACTGCAGCAGGAAACACTGTGGACTTATATCTATATAAACTCTCTAACGGCCCCCACAGGAACCGGGGGGGGGGATGCAGAAATGGATGCATGTTAACCACGTTTGACAGGCAGAACAAAGGGAGTCACCTCGGGTCCCGTGACGCAACCTGTACCCCCCTTCAAATCTCAACAATCATCTCCGTGCTACACTTTTAAGGATAAGTTTCTGATTGTATTGACTGTTCAAACCACACCAGTACAACTTCTTTAACTCGGGAACATTGAACAGTCAGAAATGGTATTTTCAATTAAACCTTTACTCCTTAATGGGTGAATATGGACTAAAGCGCAAGGTAAAGCGTCTGGAGTCTAAGAGGCAAACTGACGCCTCCCTCACTGTCTGGGTGCAGTGTGGGGGTCTGGAGAGGCAAACTGACCCCTCCAACACTAAAAAACTACAGATACACTACCACTAAAGAACTACAGATACACCATCACTAATGAACTACAAATAAACTGCCACTAAAAAACTACAGATACTAAAGAACTACAGATACACCGCCACTAAAGAACTACAGATACTAAATAACTACAGATACACCGCCACTAAAGAACTACAGATACTAAAGAACTACAGATACACCGCCACTAAAGAACTACATATACACCGCCACTAAAGAACTACAGATACTAAATAACTACAGATACACCGCCACTAAAGAACTACAGATACTAAAGAACTACAGATACACCGCCACTAAAGAACTACATATACACCGCCACTAAAGAACTACAAATACACTGCCAATAAAAAACTACAGATACTAAAGAACTACAGATACACCGCCACTAAAGAACTACAGATACTAAAGAACTACAGATACACCGCCACTAAAGAACTACATATACACCGCCACTAAAGAACTACAAATACACTGCCACTAAAAAACTACAGATACTAAAGAACTACAGATACTAAAGAACTACAGATACACCGCCACTAAAGAACTACAGATACTATAGAACTACAGATACACCATCACTAATGAACTACAAATACACTACCACTAAAGAACTACAGATACACCACCACTAAATAACTACAGATACTAAAGAACTACAGATACAACGTCACTAAAGAACTACAGATACACCGTCACTACAGAACTACAAATACAACATCACTAAAGAACTACAGCTATTAAAGAACTACAGATACTAAAGAACTACAGATACAACGTCACTAAAGAGCTACAGATACACCGTCACTACAGAACTACAGATACTAAAGAACTACAGATACACCGTCACTAAAGAACTACAGATACACCATCACTAATGAACTACAAATACACTGCCACTAAAGAACTACAGATACACCATCACTAAAGAACTACAGATACTAAATAACTACAGATACTACAGAACTACAGATACACCACCACTAAAGAACTACATATACACCACCACTAAAGAACTACAGATACACTGCCACTAAAAAACTACAGATACTAAAGAAATACAGATACACAGCCACTAAAGAACTACAGATACTAAAGAACTACAGATACACTACCACTAAAGAACTACAGATACTAAAGAACTACAGATACACTATCACTAAAGAACTACAGATGCACTGTCACTACAGAACTACAAATACAACGTCACTAAAGAACTACAGATACTAAAGAACTACATATAAAACGTCACTAAAGAACTACAGATACTAAAGAACTATAGATACACCATCACTACGGAACTACAAATACAACATCACTAAAGAACTACAGATACTAAAGAACTACAGATACACTATCACTAAATAACTACAAATACAACATCACTAAAGAACTACATATACTAAAGAACTACAAATACAACGTCACTAAAGAGCTACATATACTAAAGAACTACAGATACACCGTCACTACAGAACTAACAATACAACGTCACTAAAGAACTACAGATACTAAACAACTACAGATACACGTCACTACAGAACTACAAATACAACATCACTAAAGATACCAAAGAACTACAGATACAACATCACTAAAGAGCAACAGATACTAAAGAACTACAGATACAACATCACTAAAGAGCTACAGATACTAAAGAACTACAGATACTAAAGAACTACAGATACAACGTCACTACAGAACTAACAATACAACGTCACTAAAGAACTACAGATACTAAACAACTACAGATACACCGTCACTACAAATCTACAAATACAACATCACTAAAGATACCAAAGAACTACAGATACAACATCACTAAAGAGCAACAGATACTAAAGAACTACAGATACAACATCACTAAAGAGCTACAGATACTAAAGAACTACAGATACAACGTCACTAAAGAGCTACAGATACTAAAGAACTACAGATACAACGTCACTAAATAACTACATATACTAAAGAACTACAGATACACCGCCACTAAAGAACTACAGATACACCGTCGCTGCATCGATGATGGAGGAACATGTATTTATTAAGTATTTATTAACTGATACCGGTCATATTATATTTCAGAGTTTGAAGGGTTAGAAAGAAGGTTTGTTGGAGACCCTCGGCTGTGGGGTTGGGGGGATTATTCCCTAACCTTTGAGCTCTCAGTTTTTGAAGGCTGACAGACTGACAAAGCCACCTTCCCCCCCCCTCCCACTATCCCCCTCCCATCCCCTAACCCTTGACTCTCCTCCCCTGACCTGGCGGCATTCCCGGTTGGGGGGGGGTCCTCCCCATGGATACATAGCCCCCCTCCCAATGGATACACAGCCCCGCCTTCCCATGGATACATAGCCCCCCTCCCCATGGATACATAGCTCCCCATGGATATCTCCAACCCCCCCCACCAAACGATTTAATCCCACAGGCAGCACAAGAGGAAGCTGACCGTCACCATGGGAACCAACGGGGCATCGTTTACATGCAGAGTCAGACGACCAATAGGAAGGCTCGATGTTGGAGGAGGGGTGGGGGTCAAAGGAGGGCTGAAGGTCACAGGAAAACTCAGTAAAACTCATCTTAAACCAGGACTCAAATAAACCCATAAAGAACTACATATACACCATCACTAAAGAACTACAAATACACCATCACTAAAGAACTACAGATACTAAAGAACTACATATACACCATCACTAAAGAACTACAGACACTAAAGAACTACAAATACACCATCACTAAAGAACTACAGACACTAAAGAACTACAAATACACTGTCACTACAGAACTACAGATACTAAAGAACTACAGATACACCATCACTAAACAACTACAGATACTAAAGAACTACAGATACACCATCACTAAATAACTACAGATACACTGTCACTAGAAAACTACAGATACTAAAGAACTACAGATACACCATCACTAAAGAACTACAGACACTAAAGAACTACAGATACACCATCACTAAATAACTACAGATACTAAAGAACTACAGATACACTGTCACTACAGAACTACATATACACCATCACTAAAGAACTACATATACACCATCACTAAAGAACTACAGATACACCATCACTAAAGAACTACAGACACTAAAGAACTACAGATACACTGTCACTACAGAACTACAGATACACCATCACTAAATAACTACAGATAGTAAAGAACTACAGATACACCATCACTAAAGAACTACAGATACACCATCACTAAAAAACTACAGATACTAAAGAACTACAGATACACCATCACTAAAGAACTACAGATACTAAAGAACTACAGATACACCATCACTAAATAACTACACACACTAAAGAACTACATATACACCGTCACTACATAACTACAGATACACTGTCACTAGAAAACTACAGATACTAAAGAACTACAGATACACCATCACTAAAGAACTACAGACACTAAAGAACTACATATACACTGTCACTAGAAAACTACAGATACACCGTCACTACAGAACTACAGATACACCATCACTAAAGAACTACAGATACTAAAGAACTACAGATACACCATCATTAAATATACTAAAGAACTACAGATACACCATCACCAAAGAACTACAGATACACCGTCACTACAGAACTACAGATACTAAAGAACTACAGATACACCATCACTAAAGAACTACAGATACACCATCACTAAAAAACTACAGATACTAAAGAACTACAGATACACCATCACTAAAGAACTACATATACACTGTCACTAGAAAACTACAGATACACCGTCACTACAGAACTACCGATACACCATCACTAAAGAACTACAGATACTAAAGAACTACAGATACACCATCACTAAAGAACTACAGACACTAAATAACTACATATACACCATCACTAAAAAACTACAGATACACCGTCACTACAGATACACCATCACTAAAGAACTACAGATACTAAAGAACTACAGATACACCATCACTAAAGATACTAAAGAACTACAGATACACCATCACTAAAGAACTAAAGACACTAAAGAACTACAGATACACTGTCACTAGAAAACTACAGATACTAAAGAACTACAGATACACCATCACTAAAGAACTACAGACACTAAATAACTACATATACACCATCACTAAAAAACTACAGATACACCATCACTACAGATACACCATCACTAAAGAACTACAGATACTAAAGAACTACAGATACACCATCACTAAAGATACTAAAGAACTACAGGTACACCATCACTAAAGAACTACAGACACTAAAGAACTACAGATACACTGTCACTAGAAAACTACATATACACCGTCACTACAGAATTACAGATACACCATCACTAAATAACTACAAATACAACGTCACTAAAGAACTACAGATACTAAAGAACTACAGATCCAACGTCACTAAAGAACTACATATACTAAATAACTACAGATACACCGTCACTACAGAACTAAAGATACTAAATAACTACAGATACTAAAGAACTACAGATACACTGTCACTAAAGAAATACAGATACACGTCAATAAAGAACTAAAGATATAAACCCTGTTCTGATTAAACTTTTAACTGTGCAGGTGACTACGTTACCCAACATGCACCACTTCTAAAACGTAGACGTTATTTGAATGTCTGCATTTCATTTTGAACCTTTACATGTTCATTTAGACTTTACCGTTATTTGAGATCAGACTGATATCAGAGGCGGGGGGGGGGTCAGTGTTTGATCATCCGTGAACACACAGATGACACCTTCATCCAGTCCGTTATCGATTGTTCCGTGTGTGTGTGACCTTGCCCCAGGTGCTCGGCCAATCAAGCGGCTCGATTATGTGGTTTATCCTCTGAGTTCAGACACACCAGAGGCCTGTACTACGAAGCCGGATTTTCTCTTAGCGGCTAACTTCAGGGTAACTCTGGGTTTCCGGTCCTACGACGCTGGTCCTCTTTTTAGCGGGCTAGATCTCCATGGTAACTGATGCTAAGCGGCTAACCTGCTCCGGAGCAGGTTAGGTTGCAGGCTAAGAGCTCAACCCAGTGAAAGCACCGAATGCTGACCAATCGGAGCTCAGTGTGCGGAGTTTAAAGCGATCAAGTCATATCACAGGAGAAAGGAAATACAGAAAAGCTGCCGTCGCAGGAAAGACGGCCGGCAGAAATCACCGACTGTGTGAACGTGAACATGAATAGAACATCACCTCCATCTTCAGAGCAGTCTGACTGTTAGAACATTAGCGTTAAGAAAGCACTTAAATATCTGCCTCAACATCAGTACCCGGATCAGAGTACACTAAGTCCAGTCCGCGGCACATCACTTCATGATGTATCACATCTCTCCTGATCTGAGTCACTGAGCCGTATCTGGCCGTGCAACACTCTCAGCGTCACAGACTGGATGAGAAGCATTATTTTAAGCAACACTTTAAGTTGAGGAAACACTGGAGTCAAAGGTAATGAAAGTCAGACGGTGTGTTAGACGGGCCGTGATATCATAAACCTGTTGATGGACGCATTCCAACACTTGCTCTGCTCCAGCTGTGTTCACCTTGCAGCTGCAGCTCTGAGGCTTTGATCCTGATCAAGTGTTTGAGTCATGTTTAAAGTTTAACTTCTTCATGTGTCTAATATTATAGTTCACTTTTCCTTCAGGAAGTATGACGCTGCGCCGTCAGTATGCTTCTCCATGTTTGTGATTGGTCAAATGTTGCTAACCCCGCCCCTTTTATGTGAACACGCTCTCAGCTGGAGAGAGAAACACTGGCTTGAGTTACCGAGTTGATAACGAGCGTCGTAGGACCGCTTAGCGAGGGCGCGTTTGTTTTGGATTAGGTACACCGGGTAACTCAAACGTACCCAGGGTCTGTTGAACTGGATTCGTAGTACAGGCCTCTGTTTACCTGCCAATAATAAAAATTACAAACTGGTAATCGTCATTAAAATCAGCTGTCAATCAGAGCGAGGAACGACCGCCAAAAATAAATCCATGTTGTTAAAATCTGAGATTATAAGAACAGGAAACGTTTTTATCAAAGTAAATTATATCGTTTGTCATCAAAAAATTAAAATAAATTGGAAAACTTTTACAAAAAATAATTTAAGAAAAAAAAAGGTTATATAACATCTGTTGATAAAAGGTAAAACTTATAATAAGAACTTTAATGGGTTTATTTAGTTGTTATTTGGGTCATAAATATAATAAAGTATTACAGTTTTTACTGAAGAGCTGTTAAATTGTTATTTGAGTTTTTCTTCAAAGAAAGTCTTAGAAAATATGAAACTAACTAAAGAATATATTTCAGAGAAATGAAAGTGTTTCTGTCTCTGACCTTCACAATCAATGAGTTGGAGCTCGGGGCTAAAGGGGGGGGGGCACATGGCCCCATTAACAGGGGGGCATCAGTCACCTTGACACACAGCAGATACACCACTCATCTGCACTGATGCATCATGGGAGATGTGGTAGCATCTGAGAGTCAATAAGTCAGAATCATAACAATGCTCAGTAATACTGAGAACATCAAGAAACAACTATAATAACTACAATAACAATAAACCTCTCAAACTCACCTGAGAGGAACCGATCCACATCTCTTGTCTTCTTCAAGACTTGTTAGAAAACCACAGAGGATCAACTCACAAACAGATGTCTGTAGCAGAATCAGGAAATCAAGAACTCATTCAACTGAGCTGGAAACATCAGCAGGGATGGATCATGAAATCTGACATTTTTTAACATCTCAAAAAGAAAAATAAGAGAATCTCTAAAATCGAGAAATTGTTAAACTACAAAACCCTAACTCTAGAAATCACAACGAGTCCCTGACGTCAGCATGTAATGTCTCTACTTTAAAGAGTCCTCTCCTGCTGATGTTCAGGTGTATATCAGTATGTAGTGTCTCTACTTTAAAGAGTCCTCTCCTGCTGATGTTCAGGTGTATATCAGTATGTAGTGTCTCTACTTTAAAGAGTCCTCTCCTGCTGATGTTCAGGTGTATATCAGTATGTAGTGTCTCTACTTTAAAGAGTCCTCTCCTGCTGATGTTCCGGTGTATATCAGTATGTAGTGTCTCTAATTTAAAGAGTCCTCTCCTGCTGATGTTCAGGTGTATATCAGTATGTAGTGTCTATACTTTAAAGAGTCCTCTCCTGCTGATATTCAGGTGTATATCAGTATGTAGTGTCTATACTTTAAAGAGTCCTCTCCTGCTGATGTTCAGGTGTATATCAGTATGTAGTGTCTCTCCTTTAAAGAGTCCTCTCCTGCTGATGTTCAGGTGTATATCAGTATGTAGTGTCTCTACTTTAAAGAGTCCTCTCCTGCTGATGTTCAGGTGTATATCAGTATGTAGTGTCTCTACTTTAAAGAGTCCTCTCCTGCTGATGTTCAGGTGTATATCAGTATGTAGTGTCTCTACTTTAAAGAGTCCTCTCGTGCTGATGTTCAGGTGTATATCAGCATGTAGTGTCTCTACTTTAAAGAGTCCTCTCCTGCTGATGTTCAGGTGTATATCAGTATGTAGTGTCTCTACTTTAAAGAGTCCTCTCGTGCTGATGTTCAGGTGTATATCAGTATGTAGTGTCTCTACTTTAAAGAGTCCTCTCCTGCTGATGTTCAGGTGTATATCAGTATGTAGTGGCTCTACTTTAAAGAGTCCTCTCCTGCTGGTGTTCAGGTGTATATCAGCATGTAGTGACTCTACTTTAAAGAGTCCTCTCGTGCTGATGTTCAGGTGTATATCAGCATGTAGTGTCTCTACTTTAAAGAGTCCTCTCCTGCTGATGTTCAGGTGTATATCAGTATGTAGTGTCTCTACTTTAATGAGTCCTCTCGTGCTGATGTTCAGGTGTATATCAGTATGTAGTGTCTCTACTTTAAAGAGTCCTCTCCTGCTGATGTTCAGGTGTATATCAGTATGTAGTGGCTCTACTTTAAAGAGTCCTCTCCTGCTGGTGTTCAGGTGTATATCAGCATGTAGTGTCTCTACTTTAAAGAGTCCTCTCGTACTGATGTTCAGGTGTATATCAGCATGTAGTGTCTCTACTTTAAAGAGTCCTCTCCTGCTGATGTTCAGGTGTATATCAGTATGTAGTGTCTCTACTTTAAAGAGTCCTCTCCTGCTGATGTTCAGGTGTATATCAGTATGTAGTGTCTCTACTTTAAAGAGTCCTCTCGTGCTGATGTTCAGGTGTATATCAGCATGTAGTGTCTCTACTTTAAAGAGTCCTCTCCTGCTGATGTTCAGGTGTATATCAGTATGTAGTGTCTCTACTTTAAAGAGTCCTCTCCTGCTGATGTTCAGGTGTATATCAGTATGTAGTGTCTCTACTTTAAAGAGTCCTCTCCTGCTGATGTTCAGGTGTATATCAGTATGTAGTGTCTCTCCTTTAAAGAGTCCTCTCCTGCTGATGTTCCGGTGTATATCAGTATGTAGCGTCTCTACTTTAAAGAGTCCTCTCCTGCTGATGTTCCGGTGTATATCAGTATGTAGTGTCTATACTTTAAAGAGTCCTCTCCTGCTGATGTTCAGGTGTATATCAGTATGTAGTGTCTCTCCTTTAAAGAGTCCTCTCCTGCTGATGTTCAGGTGTATATCAGTGTGTAGTGTCTCTACTTTAAAGAGTCCTCTCCTGCTGATGTTCAGGTGTATATTAGTATGTAGTGTCTCTACTTTAAAGAGTCCTCTCCTGCTGATGTTCAGGTGTATATCAGTATGTAGCGTCTCTACTTTAAAGAGTCCTCTCCTGCTGATGTTCAGGTCTATATCAGTCTGTAGTGTCTCTACTTTAAAGAGTCCTCTCCTGCTGATGTTCAGGTCTATATCAGTATATAGTATCATAGTGGAACCTACTGCTGCAGGTCTCCCTTGAAAAATAGATCATTGATCTCAATGGGATTTTACCTGGAAAAATAAAGGTTTTGAATTTAATTGAAATACAGACGTGACGGGGACACATTACTGGTTTACAGACGTGACGGGGACATATTACTGGATTACAGACGTGACGGGGACACATTGCTGGATTACAGACGTGACGGGGACACATTACTAGATTACAGACGTGACGGGGACACATTACTGGTTTACAGACATGACGGGGACACATTACTGGATTACAGACGTGACGGAGACACATTGCTGGATTAAAGACGTGACGGGGACATATTACACGTGACAGGGACACATTACTGGATTACAGATGTGGCGGGGACACATTACTGGTTTACAGACGTGACGGGGACACATTACTGGATTACAGACGTGACGGGGACACATTGCTGGATTACAGACGTGACGGGGACACATTACTGGATTACAGACGTGACGGGGACACATTACTGGTTTACAGACGTGACGGGGACACATTACTGGATTACAGACGTGACGGGGACACATTGCTGGATTAAAGACGTGACGGGGACATATTACACGTGACAGGGACACATTACTGGATTACAGATGTGGCGGGGACACATTACTGGATTACAAACGTCACAGGGACATATTACATGTGACTGGGACATATTACTGGATTAGAGACGTGACGGGGACACATTACTGGATTACAAACGTCACAGGGACATATTACACGTGACGGGGACACATTACTGGATTACAGACGTGACGGGGACACATTACTGGATTACAGACGTGACGGGGACACATTACTGGTTTACAGACGTGACGGGGACATATTCCTGGTTTACAGACGTGACAGGGACACATTACTGGATTACAGACGTGACGGGGACACATTACTGGATTACAGACGTGACGGGGACACATTACTGGATTACAGATGTGGCGGGAACACATTACTGGATTACAAACGTCACAGGGACATATTACACGTGACTGGGACATATTACTGGATTAGAGACGTGACGGGGACACATTACTGGATTACAAACGTCACAGGGACATATTACACGTGACGGGGACACATTACTGGATTACAGACGTGATGGGGACACATTACTGGTTTACAGACGTGACGGGGACATATTCCTGGTTTACAGACGTGACGGGGACACATTACTGGATTACAGACGTGACGGGGACACATTACTGGATTACAGACGTGACGGGGACACATTACTGGATTACAGACGTGACGGGGACACATTGCTGGATTACAGACGTGACGGGGACACATTACTGGATTACAGACGTGACGGGGACACATTACTGGTTTACAGACGTGACGGGGACACATTACTGGTTTACAGACGTGACAGGGACATATTCCTGGTTTACAGACGTGGCGGGGACACATTACACGTGACTGGGACATATTACTGGATTACAGACGTGGCGGGGACACATTACACGTGACTGGGACATATTACTGGATTAGAGACGTGACGGGGACATATTACTGGATTACAGACGTGACGGGGACACATTACTGGTTTACAGACGTGACGGGGACACATTACACGTGACTGGGACATATTACTGGATTAGAGACGTGACAGGGACATATTACTGGATTACAGACGTGACGGGGACACATTACTGGTTTACAGACGTGACGGGGACACATTACACGTGACTGGGACATATTACTGGATTAGAGACGTGACGGGGACATATTACTGGTTTACAGACGTGACGGGTACACATTACTGGTTTACAGACGTGACGGGGACATATTACACGTGACTGGGACATATTACTGGATTAGAGACGTGACGGGGACATATTACACGTGACAGGGACACATTACTGGATTACAGACGTGGCGGAGACACATTACTGGATTACAGACGTGACGGGGACACATTACTGGATTACAAACGTCACAGGGACATATTACACGTGACAGGGACACATTACTGGATTACAGACGTGGCGGGGACACATTACACGTGACTGGGACATATTACTGGATTAGAGACGTGACGGGGACATATTACTGGTTTACAGACGTGACGGGGACATATTACACGTGACTGGGACATATTACTGGTTTACAGACGTGACGGGGACATATTACACGTGACGGGGACACATTACTGGATTACAGACGTGGCGGGGACACATTACACGTGACTGGGACATATTACTGGATTACAGACATGACGGGACATATTACTGGATTACAGACATGACGGGACATATTACTGGATTACAGACGTGACGGGGACATATTACTGGTTTACAGACGTGACGGGGACATATTCCTGGTTTACAGACATCACAGGGACATATTACACGTGACAGGGACACATTACTGGATTACAGACGTGGCGGGGACACATTACACGTGACTGGGACATATTACTGGATTAGAGACGTGACGGGGACATATTACTGGTTTACAGACGTGACGGGGACATATTACACGTGACTGGGACATATTACTGGTTTACAGACGTGACGGGGACATATTACACGTGACGGGGACACATTACTGGATTACAGACGTGGCGGGGACACATTACACGTGACTGGGACATATTACTGGATTACAGACGTGACGGGGACATATTACTGGTTTACAGACGTGACGGGGACATATTCCTGGTTTACAGACATCACAGGGACATATTACTGGATTACAGAAGTTACAGGATTCTGGTACAGCATATAAAATGAAGATTCAAAGATGTCAGCTTTGACTTCTAACATGGACACTACATTCAGTGCCGGAGATTTAAATCACTAACTGTCAGACAGATGAAATACATCCAAGAGATACAAAAAAACAAGCCGGTTCCATCTGAATATTGAGCGATGTTCTGCTTTTTGGTTCTGATTTTGGTTCAAAATAAACAGAAATATTGTCTTTAATATCGTAGTCAGCCCTGTGACATCACAGATGAACAAAGACTTCAAGTGTGTGTGTGTGTGTGTGTTCCGTCCTGGGACTATCACATGTGCTCCCTCTCATTTCCTGTCTGCTCTATAAATAATGTCCACACAGACATAATATTTCTGTAAATAAAAATCGTCTTCAGGCTTGCTTTGTGTCTTTGCAATGCAATTATGATATTATGCATCGTGACCAATAAGACTGTGAGCAAACAGACATGCATCATCTCCTGCACATTCACACACACATTCACAAACAAAGAGCAGCAGTGTTCAAACAGAGACGCAGCGCCGAGAGCACGGATTATCTTTATCACCGTTTACATTAGGTGGATACAATGTGAGGAAATATTTAAAATGTGCATCCCAGAGTCTCATAGTCCATGTGATGTGTTTACTGTCCACAGGTATTTACTTTAATATAAAACAGAGGAAAGCAGCAGAGAGAAACACTCAACTTTCACGCTACACTTAATAAATCCTGATATTGTGATATCTGCGGACGTTTTAAAGAGAGTGATTTGCTCTGCAGATTATTCTCTCTGTGAAGTATGTTGTGTATCAGAAACATGTGAACACAGAGTCTTTCAATATCACATTATGCTTTTACCCACAGCGACAGGAAGGGATTTCTCCACGAAGCTGCAGAATCTAAACCAGAACCTACACAATCATCAACAACACCATCAACACAAGAACCATCAACACAAGAACCATCAACACAAGAACCATCAACACAAGAACCATCAACACAAGAACCATCAACACAAATAACACCATCAACACCATCAACACATATAATACCAGCAGGACCATAATACCATCAACACAAGAACCATCAACACAAGAACCATCAACACAGAACCATCAACACAAGAACCATCACACAAGAACCATCAACACAAGACCATCAACACAAGAACCATCAACACAAGAACCATCAACACAAATAAAACCAAAAAAACCGAAATATAATCAACACCATCAGGACTATAAATACCATCAACACCATAGATACCACCATCAACAGCACCAGCCCCATTACAACCATCAACAGCACCAGCCCCATTAAAACCATCAACAGCACCAGCCCCATTAAAACCATCAACAGCACCAGCACCATTAAAACCATCAACAGCACCAGCCCCATTAAAACCATCAACAGCACCAGCACCATTAAAACCATCAACAGCACCAGCACCATTAAAACCATCAACAGCACCAGCCCCATTAAAACCATCAACAGCACCAGCCCCATTAAAACCATCAACAGCACCAGCCCCATTAAAACCATCAACAGCCCCATTAAAACCATCAACAGCACCAGCCCCATTAAAACCATCAACAGCACCAGCACCATTAAAACCATCAACAGCACCAGCCCCATTAAAACCATCAACAGTACCAGCACCATTAAAACCATCAACAGCACCAGCCCCATTAAAACCATCAACAGCACCAGCCCCATTAAAACCATCAACAGCACCATTAAAACCATCAACAGCACCAGCCCCATTAAAACCATCAACAGCACCAGCACCCATTAAAACCATCAACAGCACCAGCCCCATTAAAACCATCAACAGCACCAGCCCCATTAAAACCATCAACAGCACCAGCCCCATTAAAACCATCAACAGCACCATTAAAACCATCAACAGCACCAGCCCCATTAAAACCATCAACAGCACCAGCCCCATTAAAACCATCAACAGCACCAGCCCCATTAAAACCATCAACAGCACCAGCCCCATTAAAACCATCAACAGCCCCATTAAAACCATCAACAGCACCAGCCCCATTAAAACCATCAACAGCACCAGCCCCATTAAAACCATCAACAGCACCAGCCCCATTAAAACCATCAACAGCACCAGCCCCATTAAAACCATCAACAGCACCAGCCCCATTAAAACCATCAACAGCACAGCCCCATTAAAACCATCAACAGCACCAGCCCCATTAAAACCATCAACAGCACCAGCCCCATTAAAACCATCAACAGCACCAGTCCCATTAAAACCATCAACAGCACCAGCCCCATTAAAACCATCAACAGCACCAGCCCCATTAAAACCATCAACAGCACCAGCACCATTAAAACCATCAACAGCACCAGCCCCATTAAAACCATCAACAGCACCAGCACCATTAAAACCATCAACAGCACCAGCACCATTAAAACCATCAACAGCACCAGCCCCATTAAAACCATCAACAGCACCAGCCCCATTAAAACCATCAACAGCACCAGCCCCATTAAAACCATCAGATCTAATTCTCTAACATGTTCTCTAATGTGTTCTCTAACATGTTCTCTAACATGTTCTCTAACGTGTGCTCTAACGTTTTCTCTAACATGTTCTCTACATGTTCTCTAACATGTTCTCTAACGTGTTCTCTAACGTGTTCTCTAACGTGTTCTCTAACATGTTCTCTAACGTGTTCTCTAACATGTTCTCTAACATGTTCTCTAACGTGTTCTCTAACATGTTTTCTAACGTGTTCTCTAACGTGTTCTCTAACGTGTTCTCTAACGTGTTCTCTAACGTGTTCTCTAACGTGTTCTCTAACGTGTTCTCTAACGTGTTCTCTAACGTGTTCTCTAACATGTTCTCTATCGTGTTCTCTAACGTGTTCTCTAACGTGTTCTCTAACGTGTTCTCTAACGTGTTCTCTAACGTGTTCTCTAACGTGTTCTCTAACATGTTCTCTACGTGTTCTCTAACGTGTTCTCTAACGTGTTCTCTAACGTGTTCTCTAACGTGTTCTCTACGTGTTCTCTAACGTGTTCTCTAACGTGTTCTCTAACATGTTCTCTATCGTGTTCTCTAACGTGTTCTCTAACGTGTTCTCTAACGTGTTCTCTAACGTGTTCTCTAACGTGTTCTCTAACATGTTCTCTACGTGTTCTCTAACGTGTTCTCTAACGTGTTCTCTAACGTGTTCTCTAACATGTTCTCTATCGTGTTCTCTAACGTGTTCTCTAACGTGTTCTCTAACGTGTTCTCTAACGTGTTCTCTAACGTGTTCTCTAACGTGTTCTCTAACGTGTTCTCTAACATGTTCTCTACGTGTTCTCTAACGTGTTCTCTAACGTGTTCTCTAACGTGTTCTCTAACGTGTTCTCTAACGTGTTCTCTAACGTGTTCTCTAACGTGTTCTCTAACGTGTTCTCTAACGTGTTCTCTAACGTGTTCTCTAACATGTTCTCTAACGTGTTCTCTAACGTGTTCTCTAACGTGTTCTCTAACGTGTTCTCTAACGTGTTCTCTATCGTGTTCTCTAACGTGTTCTCTAACGTGTTCTCTAACGTGTTCTCTAACATGTTCTCTATCGTGTTCTCTAACGTGTTCTCTAACGTGTTCTCTAACGTGTTCTCTAACGTGTTCTCTAACGTGTTCTCTAACGTGTTCTCTAACGTGTTCTCTAACATGTTCTCTATCGTGTTCTCTAACGTGTTCTCTAACGTGTTCTCTAACGTGTTCTCTAACATGTTCTCTAACGTGTTCTCTAACGTGTTCTCTAACGTGTTCTCTAACGTGTTCTCTAACGTGTTCTCTAACGTGTTCTCTAACGTGTTCTCTAACATGTTCTCTAACGTGTTCTCTAACGTGTTCTCTAACGTGTTCTCTATCGTGTTCTCTAACGTGTTCTCTAACGTGTTCTCTAACGTGTTCTCTAACATGTTCTCTATCGTGTTCTCTAACGTGTTCTCTAACGTGTTCTCTAACGTGTTCTCTAACGTGTTCTCTAACGTTTTCTCAAACATGTTCTCTAACGTGTTCTCTAACGTGTTCTCTAACGTGTTCTCTAACGTGTTCTCTAACATGTTCTCTAACGTGTTCTCTAACGTGTTCTCTAACGTGTTCTCTAACGTGTTCTCTAACGTGTTCTCTAACATGTTCTCTACATGTTCTCTAACGTGTTCTCTAACGTGTTCTCTAACGTGTTCTCTAACGTGTTCTCTAACATGTTCTCTAACGTGTTCTCTAACGTGTTCTCTAACGTGTTCTCTAACGTGTTCTCTAACATGTTCTCTAACGTGTTCTCTAACGTGTTCTCTAACGTGTTCTCTAACGTGTTCTCTAACATGTTCTCTAACGTGTTCTCTAACGTGTTCTCTAACATGTTCTCTAACGTGTTCTCTAACGTGTTCTCTAACGTGTTCTCTAACGTGTTCTCTAACGTGTTCTCTAACGTGTTCTCTACATGTTCTCTAACATGTTCTCTAACGTGTTCTCTAACGTGTTCTCTAACGTGTTCTCTAACGTGTTCTCTAACGTGTTCTCTAACATGTTCTCTAACATGTTCTCTAACGTGTTCTCTAACGTGTTCTCTAACGTGTTCTCTAACATGTTCTCTAACGTGTTCTCAAACATGTTCTCTAACGTGTTCTCTAATGTGTTCTCTAACGTGTTCTCTAACGTGTTCTCTAACATGTTCTCTAACATGTTCTCTAACGTGTTCTCTAACGTGTTCTCTAACATGTTCTCTAACGTGTTCTCTAACATGTTCTCTAACATGTTCTCTAATGTGTTCTCTAACGTGTTCTCTAACGTGTTCTCTAACATGTTCTCTAACATGTTCTCTAACGTGTTCTCTAACGTGTTCTCTAACATGTTCTCTAACGTGTTCTCT
>CM070434.1:282468-289968 GCA_036324595.1 Champsocephalus gunnari | reverse complement strand
GTGCAGCCGGACCTTCACAATAAAAGCCTCTCTAGGTGCAGCCGGACCTTCACAATAAAAGCCTCTCTACGTGCAGCCAGACCTTCACAATAAAAGCCTCTTTACATGCAGCCGGACCTTCACAATAAAAGCCTCTCTACCTGCAGCCAGACCTTCACAATAAAAGCCTCTTTACGTGCAGCCAGACCGTCACAATAAAAGCCTCTCTACGTGCAGCCAGACCTTCACAATAAAAGCCTCTCTACATGCAGCCGGACCTTCACAATAAAAGCCTCTCTACCTGCAGCCAGACCTTCACAATAAAAGCCTCTCTACATGCAGCCAGACCTTCACAATAAAAGCCTCTCTACATGCAGCCGGACCTTCACTATAAAAGCCTCTTTACCTGCAGCCGGACCTTCACTATAAAAGCCTCTCTACGTGCAGCTAGACCTTCACAATAAAAGCCTTTTTTTACGTGCAACCGGACCTTTACAATAAAAGCCAGACATTCAGAATAAAAGCCTCTTTACGTGCAGCTGGACCTTCACAATAAAAGCCTCTCTACGTGCAGCCGGACCTTCACTATAAAAGCCTCTCTACCTGCTGGCGTACCTTCACAATAAAAGCCTCTCTACCTGCAGCCAGACCTTCACAATAAAAGCCTCTCTACGTGCAGCCGGACCTTCACTATAAAAGCCTCTCTACCTGCAGCCGGACCTTCACAATAAAAGCCTCTTTACGTGCAGCCAGACCTTCACAATAAAAGCCTTTTTTTACGTGCAACCGGACCTTCACAATAAAAACCAGACATTCAGAATAAAAGCCAGTCTACGTGCAGCCAGACCTTCACAACAAAAGCCTCTCTGTTCCACAGGCGCTCTTCCTCCTCCTCTTCAGTTGAATGAAGATGCAGGAGGTGTCAGATATTATGGGATTTCGGTCTCTGTTGGTCTATCAGTCCCAACATGCACTTCCTGTTCTGAAACCGTCCGTTTCAGATAAAGAAGAACAAATACCTCACACATTTTGTATTAATGGAGATGTTAAGGTGACACTGCATCCCTGTCCCTCATGGCTGAATGGCAAGTAGCTATATCCCATACTTTTGATATATATCTGTTCTAAAATCTGAAAATCGGCGTGAATTTCCACTACCGAACACATATTATCTTCAATTAAGTAAACCTTTTGGGGTTTTATGCAAAGTATTAGCTTTTTATGTGTGTAAACCTCTTCAAAGACATGTATGCTAGCCATGTACTTGCTAGCATTCTTTAGTTATGCTCAATTTGAGCTTGAATCGTCACTATGGAAACATATGGTTACGTTTCGGTAATTGACATGACCGTTTCGGTGGTGACAAAATGGAATGGTAAGCAGGTAAATCCCACCATTTTGAAATAAATGTATTTTAAAGTCTGAAAATCAGTGTGTGACTTTAAAGGTATCTTATTATACTATTTGTAGACATATATTATACGTCTCAGATATATAAAAAACATGGCTATGAAGCAGAGGTGGGACCAAGTCATTGTTTTGCAAGTCCGAGTCAAGTCTCAAGTCTTTGCGCTCAAGTCCGAGTCAAGTCTCAAGTCAGGTTGGGCAAGTTCAAGTCACGTCCAAGTCCTAACCTTTGACAAACCGAGTCTTAAACAAGTCATTATGTGCTTTTAACCAAATGTAATGACATCGATCAACAGAATAATACTTAATAATCAAACTGCCCTTTATTAGTCACATTCATAATTTAATAATCCATTTTCTCTCTGCTGGTAAAGTAATGTGTGTTTTTCTATTTTGAGAGGGATCAGTAAGGTAAGGCTACCGTGACGGTTTGATTCAGAAGGAGTTTAATGTATAAGATCCCTGATGTTGAGGTGACAGAATGTGTATTTCCACTGTACATGTTGTAAGGGACCCACTATCTATCTTTATGCAAGGGATAATGTGCAGCGAGACGGGCTCTATGGGGAAGAGAACACCGGCATCTAGATCCCTCTGCAGGTGGTACTTTAACTATATTTTGATGCTAATACTTTTGTACTTTTAATTGTAACATTTTGAATGCAGGACTTTTTTATTGTACAAGGTTCCTGCAGGTTTCGCCAACTCAAATGTAAGACTTTTTAAGACCACTTTGAATATCATTTAAGACCTATTTCACGGTAATAAAGTATGAAGGAAAATGTATATGAAAGAAGAAATACGTCCCATAATCACTTACAAAGTAAATGTATTCAAGTTCAACATAAGGCAAGGCAAGGCAAGGCAAGTTTATTTATATAGCACTTTTCAACACAAGGCAATTCAAAGTCGTCGATCCTCACGTCACTCTACACTCGTCGATCAGAGCGAGCGGAGCGCATTTTCTCATCCGCCTCACGGAGCGTGGAAAGTGAGGGGCAGGGCTGCCTCTCTTCCGTCGGCGTGGATAGGAGGTTTACCTGTGCACCTGTGCTGTTGTGGGGAGGTTTTTCCCGGGAAGTCGCGGAGTGACGGAGCGGCTGCACGTTGTTGTTTGGGCCCCCTTTTTCCACCTGCCCAGTTGTGCTGTGGCGGGGACCTGCTTCCACTTGTCGTGTGCTGCTGCCCTGGCGAGATTTTACCCCGGGGGGCGTAACGGAGAGACCGGAGCGTTCGGGCTGCGGCCTGCTTTACACCTGCTGTAGCGGAGGCCTGTATCCACCTGCTCCACCTGTCGTGCTCTACGGTGCCTAGAGAAACAAGGCCTGGGATAAGGCTAGGAGATCAGGCTCAGAGGTATAATGGCTGCGTTTTAGGCAGCTAAGGAATAGCTTCACTTCAAATGTCAAAAGTGCAAAGTCGAAGTACTATTTGTCAGTTACCACAGAAAACCTAAATAATCCTAGGACATTTTGGAAAGCAATAAAATCGATATCAACCGGTGAGATCCGTAATGAGCTACCTCCGTGCCTTACCACAGCATCTGGCACTATATCGGACAGGGCTCTATGCTAAATTGCTTTAATGAGCATTTTGTGTCCTGCGGTTCTCTGCTTGATTCTGTCACTAACTCTGCTTCTGTAAACACCACAGTCTGTGAGTCTGAACAAAGTGGTCTGGAAAACCCTTTCAGTTTTACTCCTTTAACTGTTGGTATTGTTCATGAAGCCTTATCTAAGCTAGATCCTAGGAAACCGGCTGGCCCGGACAACGTAGAACCTTTCTTTTTAAAGATAGCTGCAGATTTTATTGCTCCACCTCTTACTTCTCTTTTTAACCTCTCCCTCAGCACGAACACAATTCCAAAAGTATGGAAGTCTGCTTATGTCTTGCCTTTACTGAAAGGAGGGGAGGCAACTATTTTAAATAACTATAGGCCAATCTCTAAATGGTCAGTTCTGGCTAAGGTGCTCGAACGCCTTGTGAGTGAACAAATAAAGGAGTTTTTATGTAACCATGACATCCTGTCTGAGCATCAGTCAGGATTCAGAAAGCAACACAGCACCATCACTGCCACGATGAAAGTGGTAAATGACATTACTAGTATTTTAGATACTAAGCAGAGTTGTGCAGCTCTGTTTATTGACCTTTCCAAAGCGTTTGACACGTGGATCATCTCATCTTAAAGCAGAGGCTGCTCAGTGTCGGCATGTCCAGCCTTGCAGTGGGGTGGTTTGTGAACTACCTCTCTGAAAGGTCCTAATGTGTTCATTTTGATGGGCTGTCTTCTGAGTGGTTACACATCACTAATGGTGTACCACAAGGTTCTGTTTTAGGACCACTTTTATTCTCCATATATATTAACAGCGTAGGGGAACATGTGGATGAAGCTACTTTACATTTTTATGCGGATGATCCCGTGATGTTCTGTGCAGGTCCCTCCATTAAGGAGGCTGGTGTTAAATTACAGGCTGTTTTTAACACTACTCAGACTCAGCTCTCTGAACTAAAACTTCTTTTAAATGTGGATCAAACCAAGGTAACGCTCTTTATAAAGCTAAACAGACTCCAGAGCCTGCTTTAGATATTGTAACTACGCAAGGACAAGTACTCAAAGTTGTTGCCTGTTACAAATACCTTGGTATCTGCTTGATGATCGTCTCTCTTTTAAACTTCAGGTCTCTAACCTGCTGAGAGAGCTGAGGGTGAGGCTAGGGTTCTTCTACAGCAGTGTTAACCAACCTTTTCAAGCCCAAGATCACTTTTTATTCCAAAATGTAAACCGAGATCTACCAGTCCGATATCTTCCAAAAAACCCACTTTGGAGTAAGACTATTCATCGTGATATTTATTTTTGCAATCAATTTATGTTACAACAGGCTCAATGTATGTGTAAAGATGCACACAAAGAAAGACACAGTTATGCACAGTTATCTGTTCAATACAAACTATTAATATTTACAGTATCTGTTCAATGCACTATATTTAGTTTCTCAGTTCAATTAGTAGTATTCACATGTACAGATATTAGCCCAGTTCAATGTAATCCATATTAAGTTGCTCTGTTCAATGCACAATATATTTCCAATGCTCAAGTTGCTCTATCAGCCTTCCTTTAATGAGACTGCTGTGACTGCACATTATCTGTAAGCCTTTTGTAATCTGGCTGATAGTTAGTGATTGCCAGCCGGAGGCAGTCAGTAAGATGTGCGTCAGTCATACGAGTTCTATACTTGGATTTAATTATTTTCATTTGTGAAAAGGCCGTTTCACATAAGTATGTGGAGCCAAAGTAGGCCTTCAGTTTAAGCGCACATGACACAATCAGTGGATACCTCTCTCTACTCACGAGTGACCAAAATTCCTGATCTCTTGCTCTGGCCTTCAACTCAATGTCGCTTTGCATTTCAATGATCTCCATGTCAACACCCATAGGTAATGTAAACACCTTCTGCATTTTAGCTGACAGCTGTTCAATGTCAACGCTGAGGAAAGGGTTTGATACAAAACCAACTACTTGCCCCATGTCTTGTAGCCCACAAATCGAGCACCAAATTCTGATGTCAGTTTGTTCAAATGGGCGCAGAATTGTTCAGGATGGAAAGCAGTTTTGTCTGTGAGGTTTTGTGACACCTTTTCAAGATTTGGGAAGTGTGTCAGCCTCGCATGTCTTAACTGAGTGGTCCACAAACTGAGCTTCACTTTGAATGCCTCCACTGCGCTAATCATGTGACCAAGCTCTCGGTCTTTCCCTTGCAATTCTCGGTTAAGGTCATTGAGTTTTGCAGTCAGATAGGTAAGGAACCCCAAGTCCAATAACCAAGTATCGTCGGACAGCTGCTCATACTCCTCGTTCCTCGACTTCAGAAAACTGATGATCTCTGGCAGCAAATCCAGAAAACGCTGGAGCACCTTGCCCCGACTGAGCCACCTTACATCTGCGTGAAGGATCAAATCTCCATACACAGAGTCGAGCTCATCCAATAAAGACTTAAATAGCCAGTGCTGGAGTGCTTTTGCGCGAATTGAGTTGACAATCTTAACAACAACATTCATTACATGTGACATGTCAATTGCTTTAGCTGCCAATGCCTGTTGATGTAACACACAGTGATAGTTTACAAATGGTGGAAAGTCTGGGTCTTTTCTGCACAGCGCAACAAATCCTGAACGAACACCGAGCATCGCTGGTGCCCCATCGGTTGTGAAGGACACTATTTTATGAATGGGAATCTTGTACTCACAAACATAGTCCTTGAATGCCTTGTACACATCCTCACCCCTGGTTCTTTCTTTCAATGGGATAAGGGCAAGAACGGCCTCCTTGACAGTAAAATCCGTGAAAACCATCCGGACAAACACACCTAGCTGGGCTGTGTCTGTGGCATCGGTAGACTCGTCAAATTGAACTGAAAAGTATTCGGAGAGAGACAAGTCTTTTAATACTTGCTGGGATACATCTTCGGACAATGACTCGACTCTTCTGGCTACAGTAGGTGCACCAAGTGGTACACTTTTTATCCTCGCTTTTATGTCCTCTTTATTTTTGAAATCCGCAAACAAGACGTCAGCTGTGGCGCTCATTGCTTCTTTAATCATCTCACCATCCGTAAATGGTTTTTTGTGCTGAGCCAAAATATGGCTAATCCGGAGGGATGTTTCTGTAGCTGCATTGCTCTTTGCTGTAGGCGCGATGAAAAGCGACCGCTGTGCTTTTAGTCCTCTTTTCAGTTCATCAATTCTTTTGGTTCTTAATGCGCTGTTGAGTGGATATGAGTCTTTGAATTTACCATGGGTGCTCGCATGATGGAGCTCCAGGTTGCCCCGTTTCGCCAAGGCTACCGCCTGTTGGCATATGAGGCATATCGTCTTCTCTTTCGCTGATGTGAAAAGAAATGCATGCTCCCATTCCGGGTGGAAATAATACGTTTTTGATTTCTTTTTCGCCGGACCCTCAGCCATATCGATGTTGGTTAAAGATTAGCAGAACTTGGTACAGTTTAAGTTACTCCTCAAGATGACCGTTAAGATACGATTTTTAACCCCACCCACAATTGCATGCAGCAATTCATAGACGTCAACATATCTAATAACCAATTGGAGTTTGTAAAATGACCTGTGCGTGATTCAAATCGACAAACCAGAGCTAGGTCTAAAACGTTTGTTTAAACAACCAACCAGAGCATGAACTTTTTTTTTGGAAAATATTTTTTTTGGGAAATGGAAAATATTATTATATATTTTTTTAAATGCTAGGGATCGACAGTGAAGGCTTTGAAGATCGACCAGTCGATCGTGATCGACCTGTTGGTTACCCCTGTTCTACAGGAACAAGTCCTGCTTCTCCTTGAGGCCAGGAAGAGGCTCTGTGACCTTTGACCTGTGCTGGACTCTGGGGATCTGGTCTATATGAATGCACCTGCCCGTTGCCTGGTCTAGTTAGATGCAGCGTATCACAGTGCTCTGAGATGTGTGACAGACTGTAAAGCATTAACCCTTCACTGCACCCTGTGTGCAAGGCTGGTCTGCTTCACTAACTGCACGGAGGCTCAGTCTCTGGTACATCTTTATATACAAAGCCATGCTAGGGAAACTTCCATCTTATATCTGCTCCCTGATCTCACGGAGAATTGTAAGTGGCTATTGCCTGAGATCGCATGCTGTGGTTTTATTAAATGAGCCAACTGCTAGGACTGTCTTAGGGAAGACAGCTTTTAGATGCAGCTCCTCTGTCTTGGAACAGTCTGCAAATTAAATGGAAACGGAACAATCTGGTGCCACTAAATGTTTTTAAAGCTCGGTTGGATGCTACTCAACCGGAAGCTGTTGGTACCTGCTCATGTGGATAGTTATGTACATGATGCTGTGTGATGTCCTTTTGTTGTTCTGTTTATGCTTTTATGTTTCATGTGGAACTACTTGAGAAAAAGAGATCAATGATCTCAATGGGATTTTATCTGTATAAATAAAGGTTTAAAATGAAATGAAAGTGCTTTACAAAAAATGAAAGACATTAAGAAAATGGCATTTAAAATCAGTCATTAAAAAGAAAAGCTAATAAAACATAAGAACAATGACTGAACATGACAGCATAACAGTACAGAACTGTGCTAC
>CM070434.1:274968-277468 GCA_036324595.1 Champsocephalus gunnari | reverse complement strand
CATGTTGACCAGCAGAGACTCAGAGTTACAGAAACAATCAAAAAGGCCGGGAACTAAGCTAGGCTAATAGTTTACACTTGCTTCCAGTCTGCATGCTAAGCTAACGGTTTACACCTGCTTCCAGTCTGTGTGCTAAGCTAAGCTAGGCTAACAGTTTACCACTGCTTCCGGTCTGTGTGCTAAGCTAGGCTAACAGTTTACACCTGCTTCCAGTCTATGTGCTAAGCTAAGCAAATAGTTTACACCTGCTTCCAGTCTGTGTGCTAAGCTAGGCTAACAGTTTACACCTGCTTCCAGTCTATGTGCTAAGCTAAGCAAATAGTTTACACTTGCTTCCAGTCTGTGTGCTAAGCTAGGCTAACAGTTTACACCTGCTTCCAGTCTTTGTGCTAAGCTAGGCTAACAGTTTACACCTGCTTCCAGTCTGTGTGCTAAGCTAGGCTAACAGTTTACCACTGCTTCCGGTCTGTGTGCTAAGCTAGGCTAACAGTTTACCACTGCTTCCGGTCTGTGTGCTAAGCTAGGCTAACAGTTTACCACTGCTTCCGGTCTGTGTGCTAAGCTAGGCTAACAGTTTACCACTGCTTCCGGTCTGTGTGCTAAGCTAGGCTAACAGTTTACCACTGCTTCCGGTCTGTGTGCTAAGCTAGGCTAACAGTTTACCACTGCTTCCGGTCTGTGTGATAAGCTAGGCTAACAGTTTACACCTGCTTCCAGTCTGTGTGCTAAGCTAGGCTAACAGTTTACCCCTGCTTCCGGTCTGTGTGCTAAGCTAGGCTAACAGTTTACCACTGCTTCCGGTCTGTGTGCTAAGCTAGGCTAACAGTTTACACCTGCTTCCAGTCTGTGTGCTAAGCTAGGCTAACAGTTTACCCCTGCTTCCGGTCTGTGTGCTAAGCTAGGCTAACAGTTTACCACTGCTTCCGGTCTGTGTGCTAAGCTAGGCTAACAGTTTACACCTGCTTCCAGTCTGTTTGCTAAGCTAGGCTAACAGTTTACCCCTGCTTCCAGTCTGTTTGCTAAGCTAGGCTAACAGTTTACCACTGCTTCCGGTCTGTGTGCTAAGCTAGGCTAACAGTTTACACCTGCTTCCAGTCTGTTTGCTAAGCTAGGCTAACAGTTTACCACTGCTTCCAGTCTGTTTGCTAAGCTAGGCTAACCATAGTTGTTTTTTTCATCGTCCACAAAGTATTTTTTTGGAGATTTGATCAGAAATGAAAAACATTAAAAATAATCTGAGACAAAATCTTCTTCCCTCGTAAAACCATTACATCAGTGATTCAGTTTGAATGGGAACGTCAGATTTAGGAGCCCAGGCTCCAAATTCACTAATTCAGTTTGAAACACAAAGAAAATAAATAACCAGAAATCATATTAAAGGCTTATTCCAGAGATTATACAACTGAGGTTGAATCTTTAAAACAACAAAAAACGATATTAATTCTAATTATAAAGTGATGGCTTCAGAAATGGTTCCTACAGTTTTGTAAAGCGTGATTCTAAATGTGCTTCGTGGACAAATGAAACACGACATGAAGAAAGAAAGGTCTCGTATTTAAACCTCTCTTCATGCTATAATCACACTCAGTGAGTCCTCCGATCTGAGTCAGAGGATTCCTCTCCGGATTGTTCCGTGTTCTCGTACAGACAAGGCTTTATGACTCATCTCAAACTCTGTTTACACATTCACAAAATCCCCCCAAACCAGAAGCTTCATGCTAATGGGGGGCAGTAGGCCCGGGGCCACGTGTGAACAGAGCGACATCATCGCCAACAGACGAGCTAACAGACGAGCTAACAGACTGGCTGTTTGTCCTGAGTAGAAACGGGCCTGAGGGCCAGAGACACTCAGCAGCGCATACACCATAGCATGATGGCATAACATAGCATAGCACAGCAAAGCACAGCACAGCACAGCATAGCATAGCACAGCAAAGCATAGCATATCATAGCATAGCAAAGCACAGCATAGCTAGCATAGCAGACCATAGCATAGAAGAGCATTGCACAGCAAAGCACAGCATAGCACAGCAAAGCACAGCACAGCAAAGCACAGCACAGCAAAGCACAGCATAGCATAGCAGAGCATAGCATTGAAGAGCATTGCATAGCACAGCAAAGCACAGCACAGCATAGCAGAGCATAGCATAGCATTGCATAGCACAGCAGGGCATATCACAGCAAAGCACAGCACAGCATAGCAGAGCATAGCATAGAAGAGCATTGCATAGCATAGCACAAACATGGTATGTTTGTGTTTTTCTTAATACTAGAAGTACATGTTTCTGATGGTAAGTTTATACTTGTCTTAATACTTGAATTACATGTTTCTGATGGTAAGTTTGTACTTTTCTTAATACTTGAAGTACATGTTTCTGGTGGTAAGTTTGTACTTTTCTTAATACTTGAAGTACATGTTTCTGATGGTAAGTTTGTACTTTTCTTAATACTTGAATTACATGTTTCTGATGGTAAGTTTGTACTTTTCTTAATACTTGAA
>CM070434.1:197468-269968 GCA_036324595.1 Champsocephalus gunnari | reverse complement strand
TTATCTCTAGAGAACACGTTATCTCTCAGTGAACACGTTATCTCTCAGTGAACACGTTATCTCTCAGAGAACACGTTATCTCTAGAGAACACGTTATCTCTCAGTGAACACGTTATCTCTAGTGAACACGTTATCTCTAGAGAACACGTTATCACTAGAGAACACGTTATCTCTAGAGAACACGTTATCTCTCAGTGAACACGTTATCTCTAGAGAACACGTTATCTCTAGAGAACACGTTATCTCTAGAGAACACGTTATCTCTCAGAGAACACGTTATCTCTCAGAGAACACGTTATCTCTAGAGAACACGTTATCTCTCAGTGAACACGTTATCTCTAGTGAACACGTTATCTCTAGAGAACACGTTATCTCTAGTGAACACGTTATCTCTAGAGAACACGTTATCTCTCAGTGAACACGTTATCTCTAGAGAACACGTTATCTCTAGAGAACACGTTATCTCTCAGAGAACACGTTATCTCTAGAGAACACGTTATCTCTAGAGAACACGTTATCTCTCAGTGAACACGTTATCTCTAGAGAACATGTGATCTCTAGAGAACATGTTATCTCTCAGAGAACACGTTATCTCTAGAGAACACGTTATCTCTAGAGAACACGTTATCTCTAGAGAACACGTTATCTCTCAGAGAACACGTTATCTCTAGAGAACACGTTATCTCTCAATGAACACGTTATCTCTCAAAGAACACGTTATCTCTCAGAGAAAACGTTATCTCCAGAGAACACGTTATCTCCAGAGAACACGTTTTCTCTAGAGAACACGTTATCTCTCAGTGAACACGTTATCTCTAGAGAACACGTTATCTCTCAGAGAACACGTTATCTCTAGAGAACACGTTATCTCTAGAGAACACGTTATCTCTCATTGAACACGTTATCTCTCAAAGAACACGTTATCTCTCAGAGAAACACGTTATCTCTAGAGAACACGTTATCTCTCAGTGAACACGTTATCTCTAGAGAACACGTTATCTCTAGAGAACACATTATCTCTCAGAGAACACGTTATCTCTCAGAGAACACGTTATCTCTAGTGAACACGTTATCTCTCAGAGAACACGTTATCTCTAGAGAACACGTTATCTCTCAGAGAACACGTTATCTCTCAGAGAACACGTTATCTCTAGAGAACACGTTATCTCTAGAGAACACGTTATGTCTAGAGATCACGTTATCTCTCAGAGAACACGTTATCTCTCAGAGAACACGTTATCTCTAGAGAACACGTTATCTCTCAGTGAACACGTAATCTCTAGAGAACACGTTATCTCTAGAGAACACGTTATCTCTCAGAGAACACGTTATCTCTAGAGAACACGTTATCTCTCAGAGAACACGCTATCTCTCACAGAACACGTTATCTCTAGAGAACACGTTATCTCTAGAGAACACGTTATCTCCAGAGAACACGTTATCTCTCAGTGAACCCGTTATCTCTAGAGAACACGTTATCTCTCAGTGAACACGTTATCTCTCAGAGAACACGTTATCTCTCAGTGAACACGTTATCTCTAGAGAACACGTTATCTCTCAGTGAACACGTTATCTCTAGTGAACACGTTATCTCTCAGTGAACACGTTATCTCTCAGAGAACACGTTATCTCTAGAGAACACGTTATCTCTCAGTGAACACGTTATCTCTCAGTGAACACGTTATCTCTCAGAGAACACGTTATCTCTAGAGAACACGTTATCTCTCAGTGAACACGTTATCTCTCAGTGAACACGTTATCTCTCAGAGAACACGTTATCTCTAGAGAACACGTTATCTCTCAGTGAACACGTTATCTCTAGTGAACACGTTATCTCTAGAGAACACGTTATCTCTCAGTGAACACGTTATCTCTAGAGAACACGTTATCTCTAGAGAACACGTTATCTCTCAGAGACCACGTTATCTCTCAGTGAACACGTTATCTCTAGAGAACACGTTATCTCTCAGTGAACACGTTATCTCTAGAGAACATGTTATCTCTAGAGAACACGTTATCTCTCAGAGAACACGTTATCTCTAGAGAACACGTTATCTCTAGAGAACACGTTATCTCTAGTGAACACGTTATCTCTCAGAGAACACGTTATCTCTAGAGAACACGTTATCTCTCAGTGAACACGTTATCTCTCAAAGAACACGTTATCTCTCAGAGAACACGTTATCTCTAGAGAATACGTTATCTCTAGAGAACACGTTATCTCTCAGAGAACACGTTATCTCTAGAGAACACGTTATCTCTAGAGAACACGTTATCTCTCAGAGAACACGTTATCTCTAGAGAACACGTTATCTCTCAATGAACACGTTATCTCTCAGAGAACACGTTATCTCTAGAGAACACGTTATCTCTCAATGAACACGTTATCTCTCAAAGAACACGTTATCTCTCAGAGAAAACGTTATCTCTCAGAGAAAACGTTATCTCCAGAGAACACGTTATCTCCAGAGAACACGTTATCTCTAGAGAACACGTTATCTCTCAGAGAACACGTTATCTCTAGTGAACACGTTATCTCTCAGAGAACACGTTATCTCTCAGAGAACACGTTATCTCTCAGTGAACACGTTATCTCTAGAGAACACTTTATCTCTAGAGAACACGTTATCTCTCAGAGAACACGTTATCTCTCAGAGAACACGTTATCTCTAGTGAAAACGTTATCTCTAGAGAACACGTTATCTCTAGAGAACACGTTATCTCTAGATAACACGTTATCTCTCAGAGAACACTTTATCTCTAGAGAACACCTTATCTCTCAGAGAACATGTTATCTCTAGTGAACACGTTATCTCTAGAGAACACGTTATCTCTCAGTGAACACGTTATCTCTAGAGAACACGTTATCTCTCAAACTGATATCTGCTGGGTCCAGGCTCAAGGGCGTATGGCACTCTCAACTCTTATAGGACATGCCCGGGCCCTGCCTGCCAGTAGCTTTGCCGATATCTGTGTTGATAGGTAATAGATTAAGAGCGGTGAATGATCTTAGATACAGGAAGCACTCAAACGTTTGTGTGAGATTATCTAATTTAGCAGTGATTCCATGTCAGCCACAGCTTGTTACAAAAAACATGACTGATAGTGTGTTTAACGAACTTAAACTAGCTTTATTAAATGTCAGGTCTTTGGCAGGAAAAACATTTGTAATCAATGATTTTATCACTGAGCACAATCTTGATTTTATGTTTTTAACAGAAACTTGGATTGAACAAAATAACAGTGCAGCTGTTCTTATCGAATCAACCCCTCCCAACTTTAGTTTTATGAGTCAGGAAAGAATGCATAAGAAAGGGGGTGGAGTTGCTATTCTGTTCAATGATTCCATTCAATGCAGGAAGACATCGTATGGAAACTTTGATTCTTTTGAATATGTGGCCCTTCAGCTGAAATGCTCCTCTCGAGCTCTGTTCCTAAATATCTATAGGCCACCCAAATACTGTGCAAGCTTTTTTGATGACCTTACTGAACTGCTGTCTGTAGTGTGTATTGACTTTGACCGTCTAGTCATTGTTGGTGATTTTAACATCCATGTTGACAACCCCCAGGACAGAGGGGCTAAAGAACTGTTTTGTGTTCTTGATAGCTATGGGCTGACTCAGCATGTGACGGAGCCCACGCACAATAAGGGGCACACTCTGGACTTAATTATCTCAAAGGGTCTGAATATCTCTAAGGTTGTGGTGACTGATGTTGCGCTCTCTGACCATTCCTGTGTTTTCTTTGAGAGCTCTATTTCTGTTCACACAAGTGTTCAAAAAGAGGTAACCACAAAGCGATGTTTAACTGAAAATACTAGGGAAATGTTTACTCAGAATTTTTCTTCCACACTTGCCCCTGCTAACACCTCAGTAAATGAGCTAGTAGATAATTTTAATTAAAACATTAAAAATGTTATAGATGCCATTGCTCCAATTAAGGTAAAGGAAGTGACTGGGAAGAAAATATCTCCATGGAGAAAGGCCATGACCTTTAAAACAGAAAAAAGAGAATGTCGAAAAGCTGAACGCAGGTGGCGAAAAACAAATCTCCAGGTTCACTTTGAAATTTATAAAGAGAGACTTGGCCTTTATAATTTGGAATTGAAAAACGCACGACAATCATTCTTCTCTGACATCATTACCAAAAACAAAAACAACGCACGTGCCTTGTTTGCTACCGTCGACAGACTAACTAACCCCCCAGTGTCAGTAGCCTCTGAATTTCTATCCACCAGGGCGTGCAATGATTTTGCCTCCTTTTTCACTGACAAAATTCAGAAAATCAGACAAGCAGTCAGTGCCTCTGCATCAGGAACAGCAAATGTGTTGTCTCTGTGTCCACTTAACATCAATTCAGACATCATGACACAATTCCATCAGATTAATGATAAAAACCTGGAGGACATTATACAACTTCTGAAGTCCTCCTCCTGCTGCCTTGATATTATTCCAACAGGATTTTTCAAAGATGTTTTGCCTTGCATGGCCTCAGAACTACTTCATATAGTAAACAAATCTCTTCACTCAGGTATTTTTCCACAGGCCCTGAAAACTGCAGTCATTAAACCGCTCTTAAAAAAGAATAATCTAGATGCTTCAGTAATGAACAATTACAGGCCCATATCAAACCTGCCATTTCTAGGTAAGATCATTGAAAAAGTTGTTTTTCAACAGTTGAGTAATTTCTTGCATTTAAATGGCTGTTTGGATGTGTTCCAGTCAGGCTTTCGTCCAAACCACAGCACTGAGACTGCTCTTGTAAAGGTCTTTAACGACATCCACTTAAACACAGACAGTGGCAGAACTTCAGTGTTAGTATTATTAGATCTCAGTGCTGCGTTTGACACTGTTGACCACAGCATATTACTGGACCGACTGGAAAACTGGGTGGGACTTTCGGAAACAGTTCTAAATTGGTTTGAATCCTACTTAAAGGACAGAAACAACTTTGTTTCTATCGGTAAATACACATCTGAGTTGACAAATATGACATGTGGGGTTCCTCAAGGCTCCATCTTGGGGCCTCTTCTCTTTAACATCTACATGCTACCACTGGCTCAGATAATGAAGAACAACAAAATAAGTTACCATAGCTATGCAGATGACACACAAATTTACGTAACAATTTCACCAGGAGACTATGCTCCAATTCAAACACTGAGTGGGTGCATTGAACGAGTCAATGACTGGATGTGTCAGAGCTTTCTCCAATTGGACGGGGATAAAACTGAGGTAATGGTTTTTGGAGCCAAGGCAGAACGTTTAAAAGTTAGCGCTGAGCTTCAGTCTGCAATGTTCAAACCAACAGATAAAGCCAGAAATCTAGGTGTAGTCATGGACTCTGACCTGAGTTTCAACAGTCACATTAAAACAGTTACTAAATCAGCCTACTATCACCTAAAGAACATATCTAGGATTAAAAGACTAATGTCACAGCAGGATTTGGAAAAACTTGTCCATGCCTTTATCTTCAGTAGACTCGACTACTGCAATGGTGTCTTCACAGGTCTCACTAAAACATCTATTAGAAAGCTGCAGCTGATTCAGAACGCCGCTGCTCGAGTCCTCACTAACACTAAGAAAGTGGATCACATCACTCCTGTTCTGAAGTCTTTACACTGGCTTCCTGTGTGTCAAAGAATAGATTTCAAAATACTGCTGCTGGTTTATAAAGCACTGAATGGTTTAGGCCCAAAATACATTACTGACCTTCTGCTAAACTATGAACCATCCAGATCTCTCAGGTCTTCAGGGACTGGTCAGCTTTCTGTCCCCAGAGTCAGAACTAAACATGGTAAAGCAGCATTTAGTTATTATGCTCCAAATATCTGGAACAAACTCCCAGAAACCTGCAGGTCCGCTGAAACTCTGACCACTTTTAAATCCAGGCTGAAGACTTTTCTTTTTGTCGCTGCTTTTATTTGAACTATTCATATCTTAAACTGCACTGTAACTTTTATCCATGTACTTTTTCTTGTAATGTTTAATTGACTGCACTGTAACTTTTATCCATGTATTTTTTTCTTAATGTTTATTTGATTAGCTTTTCTTTTTTAATGCTTAATGTCTTTCATTTTTATTTTTTTTGTAAAGCACTTTGAATTGCCTTGCGTTGAAAAGTGCTCTATAAATAAACTTGCCTTGCCTTGCCTTGCCTTGCCTTGAACACGTTATCTCTAGAGAACACGTTATCTCTAGTGAACACGTTATCTCTAGAGAACACGTTATCTCTCAGTGAACACGTTATCTCTAGAGAACACGTTATCTCTAGAGAACACGTTATCTCTAGTGAACACGTTATCTCTCAGAGAACACGTTATCTCTCATAGAATACGTTATCTCTAGAGAACACGTTATCTCTAGACAACACGTTATCTCTCAGTGAACACGTTATCTCTAGAGAACACGTTATCTCTCAGTGAACACGTTATCTCTCATAGAATACGTTATCTCTAGAGAACACGTTATCTCTAGAGAACACGTTATCTCTCAGAGAACACGTTATCTCTAGAGAACACGTTATCTCTAGAGAACACGTTATCTCTCAGAGAACACGATATCTCTAGAGAACACGTTATCTCTCAGAGAACACGTTATCTCTCATAGAATACGTTATCTCTAGAGAACACGTTATCTCTAGAGAACACGTTATCTCTCAGTGAACCCGTTATCTCTAGAGAACACGTTATCTCTCAGTGAACACATTATCTCTCAGAGAACACGTTATCTCTAGAGAACACGTTATCTCTCAGAGAACACGTTATCTCTCATAGAATACGTTATCTCTAGAGAACACGTTATCTCTAGAGAACACGTTATCTCTCAGTGAACCCGTTATCTCTAGAGAACACGTTATCTCTCAGTGAACACGTTATCTCTAGAGAACACGTTATCTCTCAGAGAACACGTTATCTCTCAGAGAACACGTTATCTCTAGAGAACACGTTATCTCTAGAGAACACGTTATCTCTAGAGAACACGTTATCTCTGAGAGAACACGTTATCTCTAGAGAACACGTTATCTCTCAGAGAACACGTTATCTCTAGAGAACACGTTATCTCTCAGAGAACACGTTATCTCTCAGAGAACACGTTATCTCTCATAGAATACGTTATCTCTAGAGAACACGTTATCTCTAGAGAACACGTTATCTCTCAGTGAACCCGTTATCTCTAGAGAACACGTTATCTCTCAGTGAACACGTTATCTCTAGAGAACACGTTATCTCTCAGTGAACACGTTATCTCTAGAGAACACGTTATCTCCAGAGAACACGTTATCTCTAGAGAACACATTATCTCTAGAGAACACGTTATCTCTCAGTGAACACGTTATCTCTAGAGAACACGTTATCTCTAGAGAACACGTTATCTCTCAGTGAACACGTTATCTCTAGAGAACACGTTATCTCTCAGTGAACACATTATCTCTCAGAGAACACGTTATCTCTAGAGAACACGTTATCTCTCAGAGAACACGTTATCTCTCATAGAATACGTTATCTCTAGAGAACACGTTATCTCTAGAGAACACGTTATCTCTCAGTGAACCCGTTATCTCTAGAGAACACGTTATCTCTCAGTGAACACGTTATCTCTAGAGAACACGTTATCTCTCAGAGAACACGTTATCTCTCAGAGAACACGTTATCTCTAGAGAACACGTTATCTCTAGAGAACACGTTATCTCTGAGAGAACACGTTATCTCTAGAGAACACGTTATCTCTCAGAGAACACGTTATCTCTCAGTGAACACATTATCTCTCAGAGAACACGTTATCTCTAGAGAACACGTTATCTCTCAGAGAACACGTTATCTCTCATAGAATACGTTATCTCTAGAGAACACGTTATCTCTAGAGAACACGTTATCTCTCAGTGAACACGTTATCTCTCAGTGAACCCGTTATCTCTAGAGAACACGTTATCTCTCAGTGAACACGTTATCTCTAGAGAACACATTATCTCTAGAGAACACGTTATCTCTAGAGAACACGTTATCTCTCAGTGAACACGTTATCTCTAGAGAACACGTTATCTCTAGAGAACACGTTATCTCTCAGTGAACACGTTATCTCTAGAGAACACGTTATCTCTAGAGAACACGTTATCTGTAGTGAACACGTTATCTCTCATAGAATACGTTATCTCTAGAGAACACGTTATCTCTCAGTGAACCCGTTATCTCTAGAGAACACGTTATCTCTCAGTGAACACGTTATCTCTAGAGAACACGTTATCTCTCAGTGAACACGTTATCTCTAGAGAACACGTTATCTCTAGAGAACACGTTATCTCTAGAGAACACGTTATCTGTAGTGAACACGTTATCTCTCATAGAATACGTTATCTCTAGAGAACACGTTATCTCTCAGTGAACCCGTTATCTCTAGAGAACACGTTATCTCTCAGTGAACACGTTATCTCTAGAGAACACATTATCTCTCAGTGAACACGTTATCTCTAGAGAACACGTTATCTCTAGTGAACACGTTATCTCTAGAGAACACGTTATCTCCAGAGAACACGTTATCTCTAGAGAACACGTTATCTCTAGAGAACACGTTATCTCTAGAGAACACGTTATCTGTAGTGAACACGTTATCTCTAGAGAACAAGTTATCTCTAGAGAACACGTTATCTCTGAGAGAACACGTGATCTCTAGAGAACACGTTATCTCTAGAGAACACGTTATCTCTCAGAGAACACGTTATCTCTAGAGAACACGTAATCTCTAGAGAACACGTTATCTCTCAGAGAACACGTTATCTCTAGAGAACACGTTATCTCTAGAGAACACATTATCTCTCAGAGAACACGTTATCTCTAGAGAACACGTTATCTCTCAGAGAACACGTTATCTCTCATAGAATAAGTTATCTCTAGAGAACACGTTATCTCTCAGTGAACCCGTTATCTCTAGAGAACACGTTATCTCTCAGTGAACACGTTATCTCTAGAGAACACGTTATCTCTCAGAGAACACGTTATCTCTAGAGAACACGTTATCTCTAGAGAACACGTTATCTCTGAGAGAACACGTTATCTCTAGAGAACACGTTATCTCTCAGAGAACACGTTATCTCTAGAGAAAACGTTATCTCTAGAGAAAACGTTATCTCTCAGAGAACACGTTATCTCTAGAGAACACGTTATCTCTAGTGAACACGTTATCTCTAGACAACACGTTATCTCTAGAGAACACGTTATCTCTAGTGAACACGTTATCTCTAGTGAACACGTTATCTCTAGACAACACGTTATCTCTAGAGAACACGTTATCTCTAGAGAACACGTTATCTCTCAGAGAACACGTTATCTCTAGAGAACACGTTATCTCTCAGAGAACACGTTATCTCTCATAGAATACGTTATCTCTAGAGAACACGTTATCTCTAGAGAACACGTTATCTCTAGAGAACACGTTATCTCTCAGTGAACCCGTTATCTCTAGAGAACACGTTATCTCTCAGTGAACACGTTATCTCTAGTGAACACGTTATCTCTAGTGAACACGTTATCTCTAGACAACACGTTATCTCTAGAGAACACGTTATCTCTAGACAACACGTTATCTCTAGAGAACACATTATCTCTAGTGAACACGTTATCTCTAGAGAACACGTTATCTCTAGAGAACACGTTATCTCTCAGTGAACACGTTATCTCTCAGTGAACACGTTATCTCTAGAGAACACGTTATCTCTAGAGAACACGTTATCTCTCAAAGAACACGTTATCTCTAGAGAACACGTTATCTCTAGAGAACACGTTATCTCTCAGTGAACACGTTATCTCTCAGTGAACACGTTATCTCTCAGAGAACACGTTATCTCTCAGAGAACACGTTATCTCTAGAGAACACGTTATCTCTAGACAACACGTTATCTCTAGACAACACGTTATCTCTCAGAGAACACGTTATCTCTAGAGAACACGTTATCTCTAGAGAACACGTTATCTCTAGAGAACACGTTATCTCTCAGTGAACACGTTATCTCTAGAGAACACGTTATCTCTAGAGAACACGTTATCTCTAGACAACACGTTATCTCTCAGAGAACACGTTATCTCTAGAGAACACGTTATCTCTCAGTGAAACGTGACGTATTTAATATTTTAAATATATTTAAAATATGTAAATATTCCTTCTTAATCCTAACTTTGATTTATTACACTTCTCCTGATGTAAAGAAAAGTCTTAAATCACCATAATAATAATAATAAGTTTAAATACAGACGAAAAGCTACTTGTATTGCAGACAAAGGACAGCCGTTGGAATGCACAACGGCAGTCGTGAATATCATCCACGCTTTCCTCCCAGTTTATATATATATATATATATTTAAGCAGTATGTCTGTCCGTTCTGCGGGGGGGGGAGTGGTAACGTTGTATTTATAGTTCATGTACACACGAGTCGTTGAGGGGTCTAACGTCTGCCCGGTTTATGTTCTGAGGATTTAATCCCAGGATTATGAACAGATGAAAACAGAGGATTACGGGAGAAACGTCAACATGTGGCTTCTCTTTGACACTCTGTGTCGCTCTGACGCGGCAAGACGATTACATCTGTGTGTGTTCTTTCACTGCCAACACACACACACACACACACACACACACACACACACACACACACACACACACACACACACACACACACACACACACACACACACTCACACTCACACACATACACACAAACACACACACACACACACACTCACACACTCACACAGTGGTTTCAGAGTGTGTGTTCTGACTGGTTTCAGAGTGTGTGTTCTGACTGGTTTCAGAGTGTGTTCTTGATGTTTTCAGAGTGTGTGTTCTGACTGGTTTCAGAGTGTGTTCTGACTGGTTTCAGAGTGTGTGTTCTGACTGGTTTCAGAGTGTGTTCTTGATGTTTTCAGAGTGTAGAACACGTGTTTCAGAGTGTGTGTTCTGACTGGTTTCAGAGTGTGTATTCTGACTGGTTTCAGAGTGTGTGTTCTGGCTGGTTTCAGAGTGTGTGTTCTGACTGGTTTCAGATTGTGTGTTTTGACTGGTTTCAGACTGTGTTCTGACTGGTTTCAGAGTGTGTGTTTTGACTGGTTTCAGAGTGTGTGTTCTGACTGGTTTCAGAGTGTGTGTTCTGACTGGTTTCAGAGTGTGTGTTCTGACTGGTTTCAGAGTGTGTGTTTTGACTGGTTTCAGAGTGTGTGTTTTGACTGGTTTCAGAGTGTCTGTTCTGACTGGTTTCAGATTGTGTGTTCTGACTGGTTTCAGAGTGTGTGTTCTGACTGGTTTTAGAGTGTGTGTTCTGACTGGTTTCAGAGTGTGTGTTCTGACTGGTTTCAGAGTGTGTTCTTGATGTTTTCAGAGTGTGTGTTCTGACTGGTTTCAGAGTGTGTTCTTGATGCTTTCAGAGTGTGTGTTCTGACTTGTTTCAGAGTGTGTTCTTGATGTTTTCAGAGTTTGTGTTCTGACTGGTTTCAGAGTGTGTGTTTTGACTGGTTTCAGACTGTGTTCTGACTGGTTTCAGAGTGTGTGTTCTGACTGGTTTCAGAGTGTGTGTTCTGACTGGTTTCAGAGTGTGTTCTTGATGTTTTCAGAGTGTGTGTTCTGACTGGTTTCAGAGTGTGTGTTTTGACTGGTTTCAGACTGTGTTCTGACTGGTTTCAGAGTGTGTGTTCTGACTGGTTTCAGAGTGTGTGTTCTGACTGGTTTCAGAGTGTGTTTCTTGATGTTTTTCAGAGTGTGTGTTCTGACTGGTTTCAGAGTGTGTTCTTGATGTTTTCAGAGTGTGTTCTGACTGTTTCAGATGTGTTTCTGATGTTTTCAGAGTGTGTTCTGACTGGTTTCAGAGTGTGTGTTCTGACTGGTTTCAGAGTGTGTTCTGACTGGTTTCAGAGTGTGTGTTCTGACTGGTTTCAGAGTGTGTTCTTGATGTTTTCAGAGTGTGTTCTGACTGTTTCAGAGTGTGTGTTCTGACTGGTTTCAGAGTGTGTTCTGATGTTTTCAGAGTGTGTGTTCTGACTGGTTTCAGAGTGTGTTCTGACTGGTTTCAGAGTGTGTGTTCTGACTGGTTTCAGTGTGTTCTGATGTTTTCAGAGTGTGTGTTCTGACTGGTTTCAGAGTGTGTGTTCTGACTGGTTTCAGAGTGTGTTCTTGATGTTTTCAGAGTGTGTGTTCTGACTGGTTTCAGAGTGTGTGTTCTGACTGGTTTCAGAGTGTGTTCTGACTGGTTTCAGAGTGTGTGTTCTGACTGGTTTCAGAGTGTGTTTTTGATGTTTCAGATGTGTGTTCTGACTGGTTTCAGAGTGTGTTCTGACTGGTTTTCAGAGTGTGTGTTCTGACTGGTTTCAGAGTGTGTGTTCTGACTGGTTTCAGAGTGTGTTCTGATGTTTCAGAGTGTGTGTTCTGACTGGTTTCAGAGTGTGTTCTTGATGTTTCAGAGTGTGTGTTCTGACTGGTTTCAGAGTGTGTTCTGATGTTTTCAGAGTTGTGTTCTGACTGGTTTCAGAGTGTGTGTTTTGACTGGTTTCAGACTGTGTTCTGACTGGTTTCAGAGTGTGTGTTCTGACTGGTTTCAGAGTGTGTGTTCTGACTGGTTTCAGAGTGTGTTCTTGATGTTTTCAGAGTGTGTGTTCTGACTGGTTTCAGAGTGTGTGTTTTGACTGGTTTCAGACTGTGTTCTGACTGGTTTCAGAGTGTGTGTTCTGACTGGTTTCAGAGTGTGTGTTCTGACTGGTTTCAGAGTGTTTTCTTGATGTTTTTAGAGTGTGTGTTCTGACTGGTTTCAGAGTGTGTTCTTGATGTTTTCAGAGTTTCTGTTCTGACTGGTTTCAGACTGTGGTCTGACTGGTTTCAGAGTGTGTTCTTGATGTTTTCAGAGTGTGTGTTCTGACTGGTTTCAGAGTGTGTGTTTTGACTGGTTTCAGACTGTGTTCTGACTGGTTTCAGAGTGTGTGTTCTGACTGGTTTCAGAGTGTGTGTTTTGACTGGTTTCAGAGTGTGTGTTCTGACTGGTTTCAGAGTGTGTGTTTTGACTGGTTTCAGAGTGTGTGTTTTGACTGGTTTCAGAGTGTGTGTTCTGACTGGTTTCAGAGTGTCTGTTCTGACTGGTTTCAGATTGTGTGTTCTGACTGGTTTCAGAGTGTGTGTTCTGACTGGTTTCAGAGTGTGTGTTCTGACTGGTTTCAGAGTGTGTGTTCTGACTGGTTTCAGAGTATGTGTTCTTGATGTTTTCAGAGTGTGTGTTCTGACTGGTTTCAGAGTGTGTATTTTGACTGGTTTCAGAGTGTGTGTTCTGACTGGTTTCAGAGTGTGTGTTCTGACTGGTTTTAGAGTGTGTTCTGACTGGTTTCAGATTGTGTGTTTTGACTGGTTTCAGACTGTGTTCTGACTGGTTTCAGATTGTGTGTTCTTGATGTTTTCAGAGTGTGTGTTCTGACTGGTTTCAGAGTGTGTTCTTGATGTTTTCAGAGTGTGTGTTCTGACTGGTTTCAGAGTGTGTTCTTGATGTTTTCAGAGTTTGTGTTCTGACTGGTTTCAGAGTTAGTTCTGACTGGTTTCAGAGTGTGTGTTCTGACTGGTTTCAGAGTGTGTTCTTGATGTTTTCAGAGTGTGTGTTCTGACTGGTTTCAGAGTGTGTTCTGACTGGTTTCAGAGTGTGTGTTCTGACTGGTTTCAGAGTGTGTGTTCTGACTGGTTTCAGAGTGTGTTCTTTATGTTTTCAGAGTGTGTGTTCTGACTGGTTTCAGAGTGTGTTCTGACTGGTTTCAGAGTGTGTGTTCTGACTGGTTTCAGAGTGTTTTCTTGATGTTTTTAGAGTGTGTGTTCTGACTGGTTTCAGAGTGTGTGTTCTGACTGGTTTCAGAGTGTGTTCTTGATGTTTTCAGAGTTTGTGTTCTGACTGGTTTCAGACTGTGGTCTGACTGGTTTCAGACTGTGGTCTGACTGGTTTCAGAGTGTGTTCTTGATGTTTTCAGAGTGTGTGTTCTGACTGGTTCCAGAGTGTGTTTTTGATGTTTTCAGAATGTGTGTTCTGACTGGTTTCAGAGTGTGTGTTCTGACTGGTTTCAGACTGTGTTCTGACTGTTTCAGACTGTGGTCTGACTGGTTTCAGAGTGTGGTCTGACTGGTTTCAGAGTGTGTTCTTGATGTTTTCAGAGTGTGTGTTCTGACTGGTTTCAGACTGTGTTCTGACTGGTTTCAGACTGTGGTCTGACTGGTTTCAGAGTGTGTTCTTGATGTTTTCAGAGTGTGTGTTCTGACTGGTTTCAGAGTGTGTTTTTGATGTTTTCAGAATGTGTGTTCTGACTGGTTTCAGAGTGTGTGTTCTGACTGGTTTCAGAGTGTGTTCTTGATGTTTTCAGAGTTTGTGTTCTGACTGGTTTCAGAGTGTTTTCTTGATGTTTTTAGAGTGTGTGTTCTGACTGGTTTCAGAGTGTGTGTTCTGACTGGTTTCAGAGTGTGTTCTTGATGTTTTCAGAGTTTGTGTTCTGACTGGTTTCAGACTGTGGTCTGACTGGTTTCAGAGTGTGTTCTTGATGTTTTCAGAGTTTGTGTTCTGACTGGTTTCAGAGTGTGTTCTGACTGGTTTCAGAGTGTGTGTTCTGACTGGTTTCAGAGTGTGTTCTTGATGTTTTCAGAGTGTGTGTTCTGACTGGTTTCAGAGTGTGTTCTTGATGTTTTCAGAGTGTGTGTTCTGACTGGTTTCAGAGGGTGTTCTGACTGGTTTCAGACTGTGTTCTGACTGGTTTCAGAGTGTGTTGTGATATAGGCTTAGTCTGTCGGGGACATCTCACTTCTTCCTTCTCTCTGTCTGTACCTGTGTCCTCTCATGTTCCGATTAACCCAGCTTCCCCAAATGTCTTTCTTTTTGGGGTCTATATATGCTGGGATCCGGAGTCATGGATGATCCTGCGGTCCTGTGTCCTGGATCGCGAGCGCTGGATCTTGAGTCGTGGCTGTGGTCCTGGATCATAGGTCCTGGATGGATATCCTCGTGGATTCATCTTCCTATTATACACACATGCATTTCCAAACATTTGGACTACCTATGTTGCAAATGTATTATCTTTTCAATTTACACACGGCATCTATTGCACGTCTGTCCGTCCTGGGAGAGGGATCCCTCCTCTGTTGCTCTCCCTGAGGTTTCTCCCATTTTTCCCTTTAAACTGGGTTTTCTTTGGAAGTTTTTCCTTGTACGATGTGAGGGTCTAAGGACAGAGGGTGTCGTATTGTCATACTGATATTCTGTACACACTGTGAAGACCACTGAGACAAATGTAACATTTGTGATATTGGGCTATATAAATAAACATTGATTGATTGATTGATTGTTCTTGATGTTTTCAGAGTGTGTGTTCTGACTGGTTTCAGAGTGTGTGTTCTGACTGGTTTCAGAGTGTGTTCTGACTGGTTTCAGGGTGTGTGTTCTGACTGGTTTCAGAGTGTGTGTTCTGACTGGTTTCAGAGTGTGTGTTCTGACTGGTTTCAGAGTGTGTGTTCTGACTGGTTTCAGAGTGTGTTCTTGATGTTTTCAGAGTGTGTGTTCTGACTGGTTTCAGAGTGTTTTCTTGATGTTTTTAGAGTGTGTGTTCTCACTGGTTTCAGAGTGTGTGTTCTGACTGGTTTCAGAGTGTGTGTTCTGACTGGTTTCAGAGTGTGTTCTTGATGTTTTCAGAGTTTGTGTTCTGACTGGTTTCAGAGTGTTTTCTTGATGTTTTTAGAGTGTGTGTTCTGACTGGTTTCAGAGTGTGTGTTCTGACTGGTTTCAGAGTGTGTGTTCTGACTGGTTTCAGAGTGTGTTCTTGATGTTTTCAGAGTTTGTGTTCTGACTGGTTTCAGACTGTGGTCTGACTGGTTTCAGAGTGTGTTCTTGATGTTTTCAGAGTTTGTGTTCTGACTGGTTTCAGAGTGTGTTCTGACTGGTTTCAGAGTGTGTGTTCTTGATGTTTTCAGAGTTTGTGTTCTGACTGGTTTCAGAGTGTGTTCTGACTGGTTTCAGAGTGTGTGTTCTGACTGGTTTCAGAGTGTGTTCTTGATCTTTTCAGAGTGTGTGTTCTGACTGGTTTCAGAGTGTGTGTTCTGACTGGTTTCAGAGTGTGTTCTTGATGTTTTCAGAGTTTGTGTTCCGACTGGTTTCAGACTGTGTTCTGACTGGTTTCAGAGTGTGTGTTCTTGATGTTTTCAGAGTGTGTTCTTGATGTTTTCAGAGTGTGTGTTCTGACTGGTTTCAGAGTGTGTTCTTGATGTTTTCAGAGTGTGTGTTCTGACTGGTTTCAGAGTGTGTGTTCTGACTGGTTTCAGAGTGTTTGTTCTGACTGGTTTCAGAGTGTGTTCTTGATGTTTTCAGAGTGTGTGTTCTGACTGGTTTCAGAGTGTGTGTTCTGACTGGTTTCAGAGTGTTTGTTCTGACTGGTTTCAGAGTGTGTTCTTGATGGTTTCAGATTGTGTGTTCTGACTGGCTTCAGAGTGTGTGTTCTGACTGGTTTCAGAGTGTGTGTTCTGACTGGTTTCAGAGTGTGTTCTTGATGTTTTCAGAGTTTGTGTTCTGACTGGTTTCAGAGTGTGTGTTCTGACTGGTTTCAGAGTGTGTGTTCTGACTGGTTTCAGAGTGTGTTCTTGATGTTTTCAGAGTTTGTGTTCTGACTGGTTTCAGAGTGTTTTCTTGATGTTTTTAGAGTGTGTGTTCTGACTGGTTTCAGAGTGTGTGTTCTGACTGGTTTCAGAGTGTGTTCTTGATGTTTTCAGAGTTTGTGTTCTGACTGGTTTCAGAGTGTGTGTTCTGACTGGTTTCAGAGTGTGTTCTTGATGTTTTCAGAGTTTGTGTTCTGACTGGTTTCAGAGTGTGTTCTGACTGGTTTCAGAGTGTGTGTTCTGACTGGTTTCAGAGTGTGTTCTTGATGTTTTCAGAGTGTGTGTTCTGACTGGTTTCAGAGTGTGTTCTGACTGGTTTCAGACTGTGTTCTGACTGGTTTCAGAGTGTGTGTTCTGACTGGTTTCAGAGTGTGTTGATGTTTTCAGAGTGTGTGTTCTGACTGGTTTCAGAGTGTGTGTTCTGACTGGTTTCAGAGTGCGTGATGTGTTCAGAGTGTGTGTTCTTGCCTTGGCTCATCCTCGCTCCGTCAGCTGGACGTCCCCCGGCTGTCGGAGACTCTCTGAATATTTCTGCTGGCAGCGATCATCGGTCCAGAATTCTTGGCAGCGTCTCGTCTTCATATTCCTGGAGACTCACTTCCTGTTGTCATGGCGGTCTTTGTCCCGCTCGAGGTCTCGCTGAGTCTCTGTTCAGGTCTCTGACAGGAAGCGACCCGCTGAGAGACACGTCAAAGTGTTTGACTTCTGAACACACAAACAACTAACGCTGCTGGAGTGTGTGAGATCAACACACTCAGAGTGTTTCACACACTGCAAGCTCTGTGCCTGGTGCATTGTGGGACAACGGGCTGTTTATTCGTCTCATTTTATTTATTCTAGTCGTTTGTTTTGGAGTGTTCATAGTCAATAGGTGTCTGATTTGTTTATTTGTTGTCCATTAGTCTTCGTTTTGTTCTATAACTGGTCTCTAAAATCCTTGTCCGCTCCTTCCCGGTCCTTTGTCGGTTTCCTCGTGAACAGTGAATATTATTCTTTCCTGTATATTCAGGGTCAGTTCACAAGTGTAACGGATCAGGTCAGTGAAGGCACCACCAGTTAAAGACATGTAGCCAGATTCCCCACAGGAAGTGGACAGGTGGTGTCCCGCTGTAAATCCCCCCGGACATGCAGCTGCTGCTCAACATCTGTCTGATTGCTTTTTTTTTAGACTGATTATCAGACGTCCTGCTGCACCTTGTGTGAGCATCAGAGTAAATCCTGCAACACACACACACACACACACACACACACACACACACACACACACACACACACACACACACACACACACACACACACACACCACACACACACACACACACACACACACACACACACACACCACACACACACACACACACACACACACACACACACACACACACACACACACACACACACAGGAGGAACACGGTCACATGACGACCTGCAGTCATGAGACGACTTTCTGATCGAGATAATGCAACAGGATCCATCATCTACAACCGAGTGTGTGTGTGTGTGTGTGTGTGTGTGTGTGTGTGTGTGGAGCAAGAGAGAGTGTGTCAGTTTGAGTTTGTGTGTGAGTATGTGTTTGTGTGTGTGTGAGAGAGAGTGTGTGTGAGTTTGAGTTTATGTGTGAGTATGTGTGTGTGTGTGTGTGTGTGTGCCTGTCTGTGTGTGTGTGCGCCTGTGTACGCCTGTATGTGTGTGTGTGTGTGTGTGTGTGTGTGCCTGTCTGTGTGTGTGTGTGTGTGTGCGTGCGCCTGTCTGTGTGTGTACGTGCGTCTGTGTGTGCCTGTATGTGTTTGTGCCTGTATGTGTGTGTGTGTGTGTGCGCGCCTGTGTGTGCCTGCATGTGTGTGTGTGTGTGTGTATGTGTGTGCCTGTCTGTGTGTGTGTGTGTGTGCGCCTGTGTGTGCCTGTATGTGTGTGTGTGTGTGTGTGTGTGCCTGTGTCTGCCTGTATGTGTGTGTGTCTGTGTCTGTGTGTGCGTGTGTGTGTGTGTGTCTGTCTGTCACAAAATAGCATTAAAAAAGTAGATTGTTTTGTGGAACATTAAAGTAAATAAAATATAAAGCAGGATATTATATACATTAAGTGCGTCGTTTGTCCACATTATAAACTCAGCATGAGACGAGCCGCAGGACTCAGAGACCCCACAATATTTGATATCTAAATATTTATGAATATTCCCAGAATGCATCTGTTTGTTAGGCTCAGTGTGACATCATCAGGTGAACCCACAGCAGATGTACCTTATATATCTGGTATTAGTGTAACATCAAAGCCTCTTAGAGCAACATGAAAACCCTCTGAGCCGCGACCGGCAGGTAACACGATGACATCATCATTATTATATCTATAGTGAAGAGGCGTTCAGGTGCGGCTGGGAGCTGCGGCTTCCCCAGGTTCACTTCACAGATGGATTTAAGACCAGATCCAGAGGACAGGAAGTGAGAGGTGCAGGAAACAGGAAGGAGATAATCCGGGGCAGATGTGTTCGGGTGTTAACATTGTTTTTAATAGGCTTTTATGTTGTACATTTGGATTTACATTACCCCCCCCCATTACATCCATCATGTTTCATTCCCCCCCCCATTACGTCCATCATGTTTCATTACCCCCCCCCATTACATCCATCATGTTTCATTCCCCCCCCCATTACATCCATCATGTTTCATTCCCCCCCCCCATTACATCCATCATGTTTCATTCCCCCCCCCATTACATCCATCATGTTTCATTACCCCCCCCCCATTACATCCATCATGTTTCATTCCCCCCCCCATTACATCCATCATGTTTCATTACCCCCCCCATTACATCCATCATGTTTCATTCCCCCCCCCATTACATCCATCATGTTTCATTACCCCCCCCATTACATCCATCATGTTTCATTCCCCCCCCCATTACATCCATCATGTTTCATTACCCCCCCCATTACATCCATCATGTTTCATTCCCCCCCCCCATTACATCCATCATGTTTCATTACCCCCCCCATTACATCCATCATGTTTCATTACCCCCCCCCCATTGCATCCATCATGTTTCATTACCCCCCCCCATTACATCCATCATGTTTCATTACCCCCCCCATTACATCCATCATGTTTCATTACCCCCCCCCATTGCATCCATCATGTTTCATTACCCCCCCCCCATTACATCCATCATGTTACATTACCCCATTACATCCATCATGTTTCATTACCCCCCCCCCATTACATCCATCATGTTTCATTACCCCCCCCCCATTACATCCATCATGTTTCATTACCCCCCCCCCATTACATCCATCATGTTTCATTACCCCCCCCCCATTGCATCCATCATGTTTCATTACCCCCCCCCCATTACATCCATCATGTTACATTACATTACATCCATCATGTTTCATTACATTACATCCATCATGTTTCATTACCCCCCCCCCATTACATCCATCATGTTTCTGCACAACAACATAATGTGTATCCATCAAACGACACACATTATACAGAGGGTGATCACAGTATGAATACTACCATACCAGTATATGTGTCGTACACATTATACAGAGGGTGATCACAGTGTGAATACTACCATACCAGTATATGTGTCGTACACATTATACAGAGGGTGATCACAGTGTGAATACTACCATACCAGTATATGTGTCATACACATTATACAGAGGGTGATCACAGTGTGAATACTACCATACGAGTATATGTGTCGTACACATTATACAGAGGGTGATCACGGTGTGAATAGTACAATACAAGTATATGTGTAGTACACATTATACAGAGGGTGATCACAGTGTGAATAGTACAATACAAGTATATGTGTAGTACACATTATACAGAGGGTGATCACAGTGTGAATACTACCATACGAGTATATGTGTAGTACACATTATACAGAGGGTGATCACAGTATGAATACTACGATATGGCTATATGTGTAGTACGCATTATACGGAGGGTGATCACAGTGTGATGGGGCATTACGGGACCCCTCCTCACCCCCTCATATCTCCCCCCCGCCCACTTTCTCTCTCACATCAGAACATATTTCTGCTTTTCTCTGGTGTAAGTGATTTATTGTGTTTATGTATCTGCAGCATTACAGTGTGTGTGTGTGTGTGTGTGTGTGTGTGTGTGTGTGTGTTTTTGAGAGGATGATTTACATAAGCACTTATGTTCCTGAATGCTCCTGAAATACCTGCATTAGATCTAATCTGCTTACAGGAATATTATGGGATGCACTCTGTGTGACAGGTGTCTGCATGGGGGGTGCACTCATCTTCAATGTGGGGGGGCTTTAATCTGCATGTGATATAGCAGGACTGTGTGTGTGTGTGTGTGTGTGTGTGTGTGTGTGTGTGTGTGTGTGTGTGTGTGTGTGTGTGTGTGTGTGTGTGTGTGTGTGTGTAGCAGCAGTGTAGCAGCGGCTTGTGTGGTCCTGTGTTGGCGCTGCAGTGTGTGTGAGAGTGTGTGTGTGTCAGTGAACAGATAAAGGTTTGTGGCCTGAGGGTGTGTGTGTTTGTGTGTGAGTCAGTGCAGATATGACTGTGCATTTGATTTCATAACACAGCGCTGCTTGTTGCTCTCCAGATGTGATGCGTTCAGTCGCTGCATCAATGCCTCCCTGTTCCTCTGACACACTGAGGAGGGGCTGATAAATAAATACCCCACATATCAGCCCCGAGTAATTGAATACTTTTGCCCATCAGTAACATCAGGGAGAGCTTTCACACACATTTTATAAACTTCAGATCTTTAATCCGTCTCCTGTCCATGACTTTATTAATATATTATTGATCCTCATTCTCTTATAAAAGATATATAGCCTGATGAAGGCTAGCTAGCATGATGAAAGATAGCTACCATGATGAAAGATATCTAGCATGAAGAAGGCTAGCTAGCATGGTGCACGATAGCAAGCATGAAGAAGGCTAGCTAGCATGATGAAAGATATCTAGCATGAAGAAGGTTAGGTAGCATGATGAACGATAGCAAGCATGAAGAAGGCTAGCTAGCATTATGAAAGATATCTAGCATGAAGAAGGCTAGCTAGCATGATGAACGATAGCAAGCATGAAGAAGGCTAGCTAGCGTGATGAAAGATAGCTAGCATGATGAAGGCTAGCTAACATGATCAAATATATTTAGCATGAAGAAGGCTAGCTAGTCTGATGAAAGATAGCTAGCATGATGAAAGATAGTTAGCATGATGAAAGATAGCTAGCATGATGAAAGATAGTTAGCATGATGAAGGCTAGCTAGCATGATGAAAGATAGCTAGCATGAAGAAGGCTAGCTAGCATTATGAAAGATAGCTAGCATGATGAAAGATAGTTAGCATGATGAAAGATAGCTAGCATGATGAAAGATAGTTAGCATGATGAAGGCTAGCTAGCATGATGAAAGATAGCTAGCATGAAGAAGGCTAGCTAGCATTATGAAAGATAGCTAGCATGATGAAAGATAGTTAGCATGATGAAAGATAGTTAGCATGATGAAAGATAGCAAGCATGATGAAGGCTAGCTAGCATGGTGCACGATAGCAAGCATGAAGAAGGCTAGCTAGCATGATGAAAGATATCTAGCATGAAGAAGGTTAGCTAGCATGATGAACGATAGCAAGCATGAAGAAGGCTAGCTAGCATTATGAAAGATATCTAGCATGAAGAAGGCTAGCTAGCATGATGAACGATAGCAAGCATGAAGAAGGCTAGCTAGCGTGATGAAAGATAGCTAGCATGATGAAGGCTAGCTAACATGATAAAATATATTTAGCATGAAGAAGGCTAGCTAGCATGATGAAAGATAGCTAGCATGATGAAAGATAGTTAGCATGATGAAAGATAGCTAGCATGATGAAAGATAATTAGCATGATGAAGGCTAGCTAGCATGATGAAAGATAGCTAGCATGATGAAAGATAGTTAGCATGATGAAAGATATCTAGCATGAAGAAGGCTAGCTAGCATGATGAACGATAGCAAGCATGAAGAAGGCTAGCTAGCGTGATGAAAGATAGCTAGCATGATGAAGGCTAGCTAACATGATAAAATATATTTAGCATGAAGAAGGCTAGCTAGCATGATGAAAGATAGCTAGCATGATGAAAGATAGTTAGCATGATGAAAGATAGCTAGCATGATGAAAGATAGTTAGCATGATGAAGGCTAGCTAGCATGATGAAAGATAGCTAGCATGATGAAAGATAGTTAGCATGATGAAAGATAGCAAGCATGATGAAGGCTAGCTAGCATGAAGAAGGCTAGCTAGCATGATGAAGGCTAGCTAGCATGATGAAAGATAGCTGGCATGATGAAGGCTAGCTAGCATGATGAACGATAGCAGGCATGAAGAAGGCTAGCTAGTGACACGTGTTTTAGTGTTGCTTTTAGTCTACGTAATGTTTAATATTTTACGTCCATTATTTTTGCTGTGACCCAATTGTAGTTCAGGTTAAATGATAATAGGCTAACATTAGCATGCTAAAATGCATAACCACAATGCTAAACATTTTTCTTGCCAAACATTTGCTTGTTAGCATGTCAGTGAGAACATGTTTCAGATTGACTAAACTGTCTCATAAATGCTGGACTGGGTTTCTATGAAGCTCCTGGTCCAAAGAGGATGATCCCTTAGACCTCAGATGATCCGTTACTGATAACAGCTAACAGGCTAACAGCTAACAGGCTAACGTTTTTGTGTGTGTCCAGTATCCCTAGCGTGTTGCCTGCAGTGTCAGGAGGTGAAACGGTTTTCTGTCTCTGGTGGTCTCATTGTCTCTTCTGAGCCACACAGGGCTTTTCTTCAGACGCCTCCCGACAGCGATGCTCTGTCGACGCAGCTGCGGGCAACACTCTCAGAGTCTCAGCGAGGCGGCAGTGTTGCCCACAATGCCCTGCTTGTGGCGGTGGGGGGGGACTGAGGAGGCTTCAGTCAGGTAGAGACTCAGATGGTGGTCCTTGTTTCCTCACAAACCTCTCTTCATGTTTCAGAAACTGAAGCTCACCTCAGAGCTGGGAGTCACAAAGATTCCCAGATGTCCTCACATTTCCTGACGAAGGACTCTTTAGGTCAGTGGTTCCCAAACTCTTTGTGCCCAAGGCACCAAAGGACAAGTAAAAATCTCAAGGCACACCTATTGTGCAAAATAACCCTTATAACACGTGTTATCACTCATATCATGTACAATATCTGTAAATGTGCATAATTATTTACTAATGCCAAATAAAATGTGACAAAGACAACTATATTACTCGAAATATTTCAGAAATTAATTTGAAACTTTATCAAGTTAGGCTTCATCAAAGCAGCAACACACTCATTTAAACCAGACGGGTCACAAAATTAACATTTCAGCAATCAGCATTGAAACATGTCCTATTGTAAATATGTTGCCGACTTACAAATTAGTGAGATACATGTGCCTGTCGGGGCGCGCAGAATGTTTTAATCCTTGGTGGCACTGAGGAGAGGGCCACTCGCAAGTCCTGTTCAACAGAGAGCCGTGACCTCCTGTTGTTCTTCATGTAAATCAGAGTAGAGAACGCCAACTCCAGAGATGGGGTCGTTACTAAAAAAATGTAATATATTACATATTACTTTAAAAAAAGTAATATATTACACTACTTCGTTACTCTCTACATAAAGTAACTCGTTACTTTACTCGTTACCTTACTTGCCGAGCACGTACGAACTGCGTATGCGTGAGTGGCAATAACTCTCCTTACCAGCAGGCGGTGGTAGTGTGTATTTGTCATTCAAAACAGGCAAGAACCGGAAGACAGAGAAGAAGAACAGACTACATGATATAAACAAACAACAAATAGCGTGTGCGGTAGCTTCACCTTAGCATGTGTTCTTTGCAGGTGCTTGTTGAGGTGTGACGTGGTGGTTACAGCAGTGGATAGCAGCTTCTGGCCTGGACACAGTTTGCACCTCACCGTCACATTCCTGTCTATTCTTCGGACGAACTCAAAGTAACGGGCACACCTCCACCCCTCGAGAGTTATCGCTGACTCAACCATGTTTATGCAGCACTGCACGTGGAGATGTGGACGCGCAAGGCGCACAGATTACGTTCATATAAACCCACAAAGTACTGATATGGTAAATTAAAAAAATATTATTTTTGTGTAGTTGTATATTGCAATAATGGTATGGTTGTCACAAAATCCCACGGCTCACCCGGACTAGCCTCACGGCACACCAGTGTGCCGCGGCACACCGTTTGGGAACCACTGCTTTAGGTTACCCAAGGATTCTTAAAAACTCTTCCGGATTATTTTCCAAAGCCCCCCCATCAGTGTGAATGTTGAGTCTTTACCAGGTCTTTAGGAGTCTCGTGTTTCTAAACGTCCTGCAGACGGATCAGATATTCACATGGTGCCTGATGGGACTTTATCAATGCATTTTATATTCTTAAAACGATATTACTATTTGTTTGTAATTATATGTTTTCATGTTAATTCATAAATATTGAGGGATTTCTGAAATATATTTGTCCTTGTTTATGAACATGCTGTCTGCAGGTCAGTTCGTAAAAATACAGTAAATCGCAGTTTCGAGACGATGTTATCTCCGGATAACTGAAACCTCCAACGTGTCTATGATCTCGACATTGTGACGGGACAATGATCCGTCTCTTTGTGTCCATGTTGACGCCTGAGGACGAGATCCAGGAGGAAGAGGAGGAGAAACAAAGAGTAAGAACAAACAGAGGACCTGATGAAACAACATAAAGCTGCTTACTGCTGCTGCCAGAGACCTCTCTCACACACACACACACACACACACACACACACACACACACACACACACACACACAACACACACACACACACACACACACACACACACACACACACACACACACACACACACACACACACACACTGATTTTACCTGAAATTGTGGTTTGGTTATATCGTCTTTGTTAAGATTCTTCTTCATAAATCAGGATTAACCCCCTGGCGTCTCACCAGAGACTGAGAGATAAAACATGACAACCTAAAAGACAGAGAGATGGAGACGACCAGCTGCTTCAGTCTGGATCTAAAGACAGAGAGACGACCAGCTGCTTCAGTCTGGATCTAAAGACAGAGAGACGACCAGCTGCTTCAGTCTGGATCTAAAGACAGAGAGACAATCAGCTGCTTCAGTCTGGATCTAAAGACAGAGAGACAATCAGCTGCTTCAGTCTGGATCTAAAGACAGAGAGACAATCAGCTGCTTCAGTCTGGATCTAAAGACAGAGAGACGACCAGCTGCTTCAGTCTGGATCTAAAGACAGAGAGACAATCAGCTGCTTCAGTCTGGATCTAAAGACAGAGAGACAATCAGCTGCTTCAGTCTGGATCTAAAGACAGAGAGACAATCAGCTGCTTCAGTCTGGATCTAAAGACAGAGAGACGACCAGCTGCTTCAGTCTGGATCTAAAGACAGAGAGACAATCAGCTGCTTCAGTCTGGATCTAAAGACAGAGAGACAATCAGCTGCTTCAGTCTGGATCTAAAGACAGTTAGATGACCAGCTGCTTCAGTCTGGATCTAAAGACAGAGAGACGACCAGCTGCTTCAGTCTGGATCTAAAGACAGAGAGACAATCAGCTGCTTCAGTCTGGATCTAAAGACAGAGAGACAATCAGCTGCTTCAGTCTGGATCTAAAGACAGAGAGACAATCAGCTGCTTCAGTCTGGATCTAAAGACAGAGAGACGACCAGCTGCTTCAGTCTGGATCTAAAGACAGAGAGACAATCAGCTGCTTCAGTCTGGATCTAAAGACAGAGAGACAATCAGCTGCTTCAGTCTGGATCTAAAGACAGAGAGACAATCAGCTGCTTCAGTCTGGATCTAAAGACAGAGAGACGACCAGCTGCTTCAGTCTGGATCTAAAGACAGAGAGACAATCAGCTGCTTCAGTCTGGATCTAAAGACAGAGAGACAATCAGCTGCTTCAGTCTGGATCTAAAGACAGTTAGATGACCAGCTGCTTCAGTCTGGATCTAAAGACAGAGAGACAATCAGCTGCTTCAGTCTGGATCTAAAGACAGAGAGACGATCAGCTGCTTCAGTCTGGATATAAAGACAGTTAGATGACCAGCTGCTTCAGTCTGGATCTAAAGACAGAGAGACAATCAGCTGCTTCAGTCTGGATCTAAAGACAGAGAGACGATCAGCTGCTTCAGTCTGGATCTAAAGACAGAGAGACAATCAGCTGCTTCAGTCTGGATCTAAAGACAGAGAGACAATCAGCTGCTTCAGTCTGGATCTAAAGACAGAGAGAGAATCAGCTGCTTCAGTCTGGATCTAAAGACAGCGAAACAATCAGCTGCTTCAGTCTGGATCTAAAGACAGAGAGACGATCAGCTGCTTCAGTCTGGATCTAAAGACAGCGAAACAATCAGCTGCTTCAGTCTGGATCTAAAGACAGCGAGACAATCAGCTGCTTCAGTCTGGATCTAAAGACAGAGAGACAATCAGCTGCTTCAGTCTGGATCTAAAGACAGAGAGACAATCAGCTGCTTCAGTCTGGATCTAAAGACAGAGAGACAATCAGCTGCTTCAGTCTGGATCTAAAGACAGAGAGACGATCAGCTGCTTCAGTCTGGATCTAAAGACAGAGGGACAATCAGCTGCTTCAGTCTGGATCTAAAGACAGAGGGACACTCAGCTGCTTCAGTCTGGACCTAAAGACAGAGAGACAATCAGCTGCTTCAGTCTGGATCTAAAGACAGAGAGACGACCAGCTGCTTCAGTCTGGATATAAAGACAGAGGGACAATCAGCTGCTTCAGTCTGGATCTAAAGACAGAGAGACGATCAGCTGCTTCAGTCTGGATCTAAAGACAGTTAGATGACCAGCTGCTTCAGTCTGGATCTAAAGACAGTTAGATGACCAGCTGCTTCAGTCTGGATCTAAAGACAGCGAAACAATCAGCTGCTTCAGTCTGGATCTAAAGACAGAGGGACAATCAGCTGCTTCAGTCTAGATCTAAAGACAGAGAGACGATCAGCTGCTTCAGTCTGGATCTAAAGACAGAGAGACAATCAGCTGCTTCAGTCTGGATCTAAAGACAGAGAGACAATCAGCTGCTTCAGTCTGGATCTAAAGACAGAGAGACAATCAGCTGCTTCAGTCTGGATCTAAAGACAGAGAGACGATCAGCTGCTTCAGTCTGGATCTAAAGACAGAGGGACACTCAGCTGCTTCAGTCTGGATCTAAAGACAGAGAGACAATCAGCTGCTTCAGTCTGGATCTAAAGACAGAGGGACACTCAGTTGCTTCAGTCTGGATCTAAAGACAGAGAGACAATCAGCTGCTTCAGTCTGGATCTAAAGACAGAGGGACACTCAGTTGCTTCAGTCTGGATCTAAAGACAGAGGGACAATCAGCTGCTTCAGTCTGGACCTAAAGACAGAGAGACGATCAGCTGCTTCAGTCTGGATCTAAAGACAGAGGGACACTCAGTTGCTTCAGTCTGGATCTAAAGACAGAGGGACAATCAGCTGCTTCAGTCTGGATCTAAAGACAGAGGGACAATCAGCTGCTTCAGTCTGGACCGAACCAAAGGAACACTCTCTATCAGAGATAACTCGATATATTGAACTTGATATATACTAAACGTAGTGAGGCAGACTCAGAGAGGCTCAGAGAGAAGTTACTCCAGTGTGTCTTCGCTCTGCTCTCAGACATGGTGTCATGATGAACCTTCATTAAGGACACATCTGTTGATGAGCATCACGTAAAGACGTCTCCCGGCTGAGAGGAGGCTGCTCATACTCAAACTGAACGCATGCACTGTTTGAGACAGAGGGAACAATCAGCTGCTTCAGTCTGGATCTAAAGACAGAGAGAGAATCAGCTGCTTCAGTCTGGATCTAAAGACAGTTAGATGACCAGCTGCTTCAGTCTGGATCTAAAGACAGCGAAACAATCAGCTGCTTCAGTCTGGATCTAAAGACAGAGGGACAATCAGCTGCTTCAGTCTAGATCTAAAGACAGAGAGACGATCAGCTGCTTCAGTCTGGATCTAAAGACAGAGAGACAATCAGCTGCTTCAGTCTGGATCTAAAGACAGAGAGACAATCAGCTGCTTCAGTCTGGATCTAAAGACAGAGAGACAATCAGCTGCTTCAGTCTGGATCTAAAGACAGAGAGACGATCAGCTGCTTCAGTCTGGATCTAAAGACAGAGGGACACTCAGCTGCTTCAGTCTGGATCTAAAGACAGAGAGACAATCAGCTGCTTCAGTCTGGATCTAAAGACAGAGGGACACTCAGTTGCTTCAGTCTGGATCTAAAGACAGAGAGACAATCAGCTGCTTCAGTCTGGATCTAAAGACAGAGGGACACTCAGTTGCTTCAGTCTGGATCTAAAGACAGAGGGACAATCAGCTGCTTCAGTCTGGACCTAAAGACAGAGAGACGATCAGCTGCTTCAGTCTGGATCTAAAGACAGAGGGACACTCAGTTGCTTCAGTCTGGATCTAAAGACAGAGGGACAATCAGCTGCTTCAGTCTGGATCTAAAGACAGAGGGACAATCAGCTGCTTCAGTCTGGACCGAACCAAAGGAACACTCTCTATCAGAGATAACTCGATATATTGAACTTGATATATACTAAACGTAGTGAGGCAGACTCAGAGAGGCTCAGAGAGAAGTTACTCCAGTGTGTCTTCGCTCTGCTCTCAGACATGGTGTCATGATGAACCTTCATTAAGGACACATCTGTTGATGAGCATCACGTAAAGACGTCTCCCGGCTGAGAGGAGGCTGCTCATACTCAAACTGAACGCATGCACTGTTTGAGACAGAGGGAACAATGACATTTAAATATTAAATATTTCTGGACTGTCTGTCTGAATCTGAGTGAGGGTCAGTCCGGAGGGCCAAGGTGCTTCTGGGTAATCCTCACCGTGACCAGGAAGTGTGTGTGGGGGGGGATTGATTGGTATATCCTATCAATCAGAGAACATGATTTATAAATAAATAAAGAATTCTCGGTGCTCAAAGAGAGGTTTTATATAAAGATTCATTTAGAGAACTTACTGCTGTTTGTTTGTCTGAGCGGACTTTTCATTTCATCATCAAACATCGTCAAACTATCTCTGAGCCGACAGCTGCTCACATATCAACATCCCTCGACTCTGGAGGAACTTCAGCCCTTTCAGTCTGATGTGTTTCAGTGTGATGTGTTTCAGTCTGAAGTGTTTCAGTCTGAAGTGTTTCAGTGTGATGTGTTTCAGTCTGAAGTGTTTCAGTGTGATGTGTTTCAGTCTGATGTGTTTCAGTCTGAAGTGTTTCAGTCTGAAGTGTTTCAGTGTGATATGTTTCAGTCTGATGTGTTTCAGTCTGAAGTGTTTCAGTGTGATGTGTTTCAGTCTGATGTGTTTCAGTCTGATATGTTTCAGTCTGAAGTGTTTCAGTCTGATGTGTTTCAGTCTGATGTGTTTCAGTCTGAAGTGTTTCAGTCTGATGTGTTTCAGTCTGAAGTGTTTCAGTCTGATGTGTTTCAGTCTGAAGTGTTTCAGTCTGAAGTGTTTCAGTCTGAAGTGTTTCAGTGTGATGTGTTTCAGTCTGAAGTGTTTCAGTCTGATGTGTTTCAGTCTGATGTGTTTCAGTCTGAAGTGTTTCAGTGTGATGTGTTTCAGTCTGAAGTGTTTCAGTCTGATGTGTTTCAGTCTGAAGTGTTTCAGTCTGATGTGTTTCAGTCTGATGTGTTTCAGTCTGAAGTGTTTCAGTCTGAAGTGTTTCAGTGTGATGTGTTTCAGTCTGATGTGTTTCAGTCTGAAGTGTTTCAGTCTGATGTGTTTCAGTCTGAAGTGTTTCAGTCTGAAGTGTTTCAGTCTGAAGTGTTTCAGTGTGATGTGTTTCAGTGTGATGTGTTTCAGTCTGATGTGTTTCAGTCTGATGTGTTTCAGTCTGATGTGTTTCAGTCTGATGTGTTTCAGTGTGATGTGTTTCAGTCTGATGTGTTTCAGTCTGAAGTGTTTCAGTGTGATGTGTTTCAGTCTGAAGTGTTTCAGTCTGATGTGTTTCAGTCTGATGTGTTTCAGTCTGATGTGTTTCAGTCTGATGTGTTTCAGTGTGATGTGTTTCAGTCTGATGTGTTTCAGTCTGATGTGTTTCAGTCTGATGTGTTTCAGTCTGATGTGTTTCAGTGTGATGTGTTTCAGTCTGATGTGTTTCAGTCTGATGTGTTTCAGTCTGATGTGTTTCAGTCTGATGTGTTTCAGTCTGATGTGTTTCAGTCTGAAGTGTTTCAGTCTGAAGTGTTTCAGTCTGAAGTGTTTCAGTGTGATGTGTTTCAGTGTGATGTGTTTCAGTCTGATGTGTTTCAGTCTGATGTGTTTCAGTCTGATGTGTTTCAGTCTGAAGTGTTTCAGTCTGAAGTGTTTCAGTCTGAAGTGTTTCAGTGTGATGTGTTTCAGTCTGATGTGTTTCAGTGTGATGTGTTTCAGTCTGATGTGTTTCAGTCTGAAGTGTTTCAGTCTGAAGTGTTTCAGTCTGAAGCTGATGTGTTTCAGTCTGATGTGTTTCAGTCTGAAGCTGATGTGTTTCAGTCTGAAGTGTTTCAGTCTGATGTGTTTCAGTCTGAAGTGTTTCAGTCTGATGTGTTTCAGTGTGATGTGTTTCAGTCTGATGTGTTTCAGTCTGATGTGTTTCAGTGTGATGTGTTTCAGTCTGAAGCTGATGTGTTTCAGTCTGAAGTGTTTCAGTCTGAAGCTGATGTGTTTCAGTCTGATGTGTTTCAGTCTGATGTGTTTCAGTCTGAAGCTGATGTGTTTCAGTCTGATGTGTTTCAGTCTGAAGTGTTTCAGTGTGATGTGTTTCAGTCTGATGTGTTTCAGTCTGATGTGTTTCAGTCTGAAGTGTTTCAGTCTGATGTGTTTCAGTCTGATGTGTTTCAGTCTGATGTGTTTCAGTCTGAAGTGTTTCAGTCTGAAGCTGATGTGTTTCAGTCTGATGTGTTTCAGTCTGATGTGTTTCAGTCTGAAGCTGATGTGTTTCAGTCTGAAGTGTTTCAGTCTGATGTGTTTCAGTGTGATGTGTTTCAGTCTGAAGTGTTTCAGTGTGATGTGTTTCAGTCTGAAGCTGATGTGTTTCAGTCTGAAGTGTTTCAGTCTGAAGTGTTTCAGTGTGATGTGTTTCAGTCTGAAGCTGATGTGTTTCAGTCTGAAGTGTTTCAGTCTGATATGTTTCAGTCTGATGTGTTTCAGTCTGAAGTGTTTCAGTGTGATGTGTTTCAGTCTGAAGTGTTTCAGTCTGATGTGTTTCAGTCTGATGTGTTTCAGTCTGATGTGTTTCAGTCTGATGTGTTTCAGTCTGAAGTGTTTCAGTCTGATGTGTTTCAGTCTGATGTGTTTCAGTCTGATGTGTTTCAGTCTGAAGTGTTTCAGTCTGATGTGTTTCAGTGTGATGTGTTTCAGTCTGATGTGTTTCAGTCTGAAGTGTTTCAGTCTGATGTGTTTCAGTCTGATGTGTTTCAGTCTGATGTGTTTCAGTGTGATGTGTTTCAGTCTGAAGTGTTTCAGTCTGATGTGTTTCAGTCTGAAGTGTTTCAGTCTGATGTGTTTCAGTCTGATGTGTTTCAGTCTGAAGTGTTTCAGTCTGATGTGTTTCAGTCTGAAGTGTTTCAGTCTGATGTGTTTCAGTCTGATGTGTTTCAGTGTGATGTGTTTCAGTCTGATGTGTTTCAGTCTGAAGCTGATGTGTTTCAGTCTGAAGTGTTTCAGTCTGATGTGTTTCAGTCTGATGTGTTTCAGTCTGATGTGTTTCAGTCTGATGTGTTTCAGTGTGATGTGTTTCAGTCTGAAGTGTTTCAGTCTGAAGTGTTTCAGTCTGATGTGTTTCAGTCTGATGTGTTTCAGTCTGAAGTGTTTCTGTCTGATGTGTTTCAGTCTGAAGTGTTTCAGTCTGATGTGTTTCAGTCTGATGTGTTTCAGTCTGAAGTGTTTCAGTCTGAAGTGTTTCAGTCTGATGTGTTTCAGTCTGATGTGTTTCAGTCTGATGTGTTTCAGTGTGATGTGTTTCAGTGTGATGTGTTTCAGTCTGAAGCTGATGTGTTTCAGTCTGAAGTGTTTCAGTGTGATGTGTTTCAGTCTGATGTGTTTCAGTCTGATGTGTTTCAGTCTGATGTGTTTCAGTCTGAATCTGATGTGTTTCAGTCTGAAGTGTTTCAGTCTGATGTGTTTCAGTCTGATGTGTTTCAGTCTGAAGTGTTTCAGTCTGATGTGTTTCAGTCTGATGTGTTTCAGTCTGAAGTGTTTCAGTCTGATGTGTTTCAGTCTGAAGTGTTTTAGTCTGATGTGTTTCAGTGTGATGTGTTTCAGTCTGAAGTGTTTCAGTCTGATGTGTTTCAGTCTGATGTGTTTCAGTCTGATGTGTTTCAGTCTGAAGTGTTTCAGTCTGAAGTGTTTCAGTCTGATGTGTTTCAGTCTGAAGTGTTTCAGTCTGATGTGTTTCAGTCTGAAGTGTTTCAGTCTGATGTGTTTCAGTCTGATGTGTTTCAGTCTGATGTGTTTCAGTCTGAAGTGTTTCAGTCTGATGTGTTTCAGTCTGAAGTGTTTCAGTCTGATGTGTTTCAGTCTGAAGTGTTTCAGTCTGATGTGTTTCAGTCTGATGTGTTTCAGTCTGAAGTGTTTCAGTGTGATGTGTTTCAGTCTGAAGTGTTTCAGTCTGAAGTGTTTCAGTCTGATGTGTTTCAGTCTGAAGTGTTTCAGTCTGATGTGTTTCAGTCTGAAGTGTTTCAGTCTGATGTGTTTCAGTCTGAAGTGTTTCAGTCTGAAGTGTTTCAGTGTGATGTGTTTCAGTCTGAAGTGTTTCAGTCTGATGTGTTTCAGTCTGAAGTGTTTCAGTCTGAAGTGTTTCAGTGTGATGTGTTTCAGTCTGAAGTGTTTCAGTCTGATGTGTTTCAGTCTGAAGTGTTTCAGTCTGATGTGTTTCAGTCTGATGTGTTTCAGTCTGAAGTGTTTCAGTCTGAAGTGTTTCAGTGTGATGTGTTTCAGTCTGAAGTGTTTCAGTCTGAAGTGTTTCAGTCTGATGTGTTTCAGTCTGAAGTGTTTCAGTCTGATGTGTTTCAGTCTGATGTGTTTCAGTCTGAAGTGTTTCAGTCTGAAGTGTTTCAGTCTGAAGCTGATGTGTTCCAGTCTGATGTGTTTCAGTCTGAAGTGTTTCAGTGTGATGTGTTTCAGTCTGATGTGTTTCAGTCTGATGTGTTTCAGTCTGATGTGTTTCAGTCTGAAGTGTTTCAGTCTGAAGTGTTTCAGTCTGAAGTGTTTCAGTCTGATGTGTTTCAGTCTGAAGTGTTTCAGTCTGAAGTGTTTCAGTCTGATGTGTTTCAGTCTGATGTGTTTCAGTCTGAAGCTGATGTGTTTCATTCTGAAGCTGATGTGTGTGTGTGTGTGTGTGTGTGTGTGTGTGTGTGTGTGAATGAGTGTGTGTATTTGTGAATGTGTGTGTGTGAGATGTTTCTCTGTGACCTGAAAGGTTAATTGAGTCTCATGTAATATAAATATGTATGTGCGTGTCCATGTTGATTTGTTGTTGATTTGTTTTTGTTTTGGTACCTGCGTGTCCGAGGGATATAGTGTTCTGTGTGAAATCCAGAAAAACCTCCAGAGGCTGTTTATGTTCCTGCGGGGCATGAAGACTGTGTTAATCTGATAAAAGGTTCAGATTACCAGGAGAACATTTAGAGCTGAAACTGTGCAGGATTAGACGGAGGGCCGTCGACCAATCAGAGCTCTGGGATTACAGCCCCGTTAGAAATACACCTTTTGTATTTAAAACATTCGAATATTCAGAAAGAATAAATATGTTGAACCCTTCCCCCGGAAAGTTTCAATATATCAAGAAAAAGTTGTTATATTTATAATTAAAACATTTATGAAAATAATAATATTCTGGGATAAAAATATCCTAGAAAAAAAATCAACTGTCAGATATAAAACACACACACACACACACACACACACACACACACACACACACACACACACACACACACACACACACACACACACACACACACACACACACACACACACACACACACACACACACACACACACACACACACACACACACACACACACACACACACACACACACACACACACACATACACACACACACACACACACACACACACACACAGCGGCTGTCAGGCTTAGTTTAGAGACTTTTAAAGTGGAGCTTTATTTTGAAAGGGAAGGTTAGCTTAGAGACTTTTAAAGTGGAGCTTTATTTTGATAGGGTGAGTTGGAACGACGGTCTGATTGAATGAGCTTTATTTTGAAAGGATGAGTTGGAACGACGGTCTGATTGAATGAGCTTTATTTTGAAAGGGTGAGTTGGACGGTCTGATTGAATGAGCTTTATTTTGAAAGGGTGAGTTGGAACGACGGTCTGATTGAATGAGCTTTATTTTGAAAGGGTGAGCTGGAACGACGGTCTGATTGAATGAGCTTTATTTTGAAAGGGTGAGTTGGAACGACGGTCTGATTGAATTAGCTTTATTTTGAAAGGGTGAGTTGGAACGACGGTCGGATTGAATTAGCTTTATTTTGAAAGGGTGAGTTGGAACGACGGTCTGATTGAATTAGCTTTATTGTGAAAGGGTGAGTTGGAACGACAGTCTGATTGAATGAGCTTTATTTTGAAAGGGTGAGTTGGAACGACGGTCTGATTGAATTAGCTTTATTTTGAAAGGGTGAGTTGGAACGACGGTCTGATTGAATGAGCTTTATTTTGAAAGGGTGAGTTGGAACGACGGTCTGATTGAATGAGCTTTATTTTGAAAGGGTGAGTTGGAACGACGGCCTGATTGAATGAGCTTTATTTTGAAAGGGTGAGTTGGAACGACGGTCTGATTGAATGAGCTTTATTTTGAAAGGGTGAGTTGGAACGACGGTCTGATTGAATGAGCTTTATTTTGAAAGGGTGAGTTGGAACGACGGTCTGATTGAATGCTCTGCAGGAAACTGGTTATCTGAAACTAAAACTCTTATCGCTGCTCTTTTCTCTCTTCTGCTCATTCCTGATATGAAATCCTCAGTTTTCAGAAACATTGTGAAGCCTTTAATTAGAGACGTTTTTAAACTCTGAGACGTTTTAATTGACACTATGCTCGTATGAAATATTTTCTTAAGGCCTTTCTGGTGCCATATGAAGATTGTGAAACCTTAAAAAAGGTTTTGAAGCCTCAGACTGTTCGCCCTCTTCAGTTAAAAAGAAAAAAAATCAACTGTCAGATAAAAGACACACACACACACGCACACACACACACACACACACACACACACACACACACACACACACACACACACACACACACACACACACACACACACACACACACACACACACACACACCTTCATTCGTCTGATCACACGGCCATGTTAGATTAATGTACGATTTGATTCAAAATATTGAAGTTAATGATTTTATTGATGTAAACGTTTGCTCCCCTTCTGACTCTGAGACGTGGCGATAGCTGCAAAGTGTTGAAAGGTGTTTTCTATAATAAAGTTGCAGCTCTGAAATTAAAAAGCGTTTGCCCCCGAGGCTGGGATTTACAGGAACATGAAGGCAGCTTCAGAAACTGCTCTGCAGTAAAAACTGAGACATATATTTTATCATCAGCCACCAAACACAAAGACAACATAATGAGGCTTTTAATCTGAAGGAACCGGGGTCAGAGGTCAGATAAGAGGAAGTGGCATCCTGCAGACAAAGCTCGACCTTCAGGAACTCTGATTCATTTGTTATCAGTTTCAGATCCTGAAGTTACCAGAGAACCGGAAAGCTGCTGTTTCTGACTGAATGAGGATCTTTAAACGTTTCAGTTTGAACAGAGAGACGTTACCGTTTCAGTTTGAACTGAGAGACGTTACCGCTTCAGTTCGAACACAGAAAGACGTTACCGCTTCAGTTTGAACTGAGAGACGTTACCGCTTCAGTTTGAAGAGAGAGACGTTACCGCTTCAGTTTGAACACAGAGGCGTTACCGCTTCAGTTTGAACTGAGAGACGTTACCGTTTCAGTTTGAACTGAGAGACGTTACCGCTTCAGTTTGAAGAGAGAGACGTTACGGCTTCAGTTTGAACTGAGAGACGTTACCGATCAGTTCGAACACAGAAAGACGTTACCGCTTCAGTTTGAAGAGAGAGACGTTACGGCTTCAGTTTGAACACAGAGACGTTACCGCTTCAGTTTGAACAGAGAGACGTTACCGTTTCAGTTTGAACACAGAGACGTTACCGCTTCAGTTTGAACAGAGAGACGTTACCGTTTCAGTTTGAACACAGAGACGTTACCGCTTCAGTTTGAACACAGAGACGTTACCGCTTCAGTTTGAAGAGAGAGACGTTACAGCTTCAGTTTAAACGGAGAGATGTTACCGTTTCAGTTTGAACAGAGAGACGTTACCGTTTAAGTTTGAACTGAGAGACGTTACCGTTTCAGTTTGAAGAGAGAGACGTTACCGTTTTAGTTTGAAGAGAGAGACGTTACCGCTTCAGTTTGAAGAGAGAGACGTTACCGTTTCAGTTTGAACTGAGAGACGTTACCGCTTCAGTTTGAACTGAGAGACGTTACCGTTTCAGTTTGAAGAGAGAGACGTTACCGTTTCAGTTTGAAGAGAGACGTTACCGCTTCAGTTTGAAGAGAGAGACGTTACCGTTTCAGTTTGAACTGAGAGACGTTACCGTTTCAGTTTGAACTGAGAGACGTTACCGCTTCAGTTTGAAGAGAGAGACGTTACCGTTTCAGTTTGAACACAGAGACGTTACCGTTTCAGTTTGAACTGAGAGACGTTACCGTTTCAGTTTGAACTGAGAGACGTTACCGTTTCAGTTTGAACTGAGAGACGTTACCGTTTCAGTTTGAACACAGAGACGTTACCGCTTCAGTTTGAACAGAGAGACGTTACCGTTTCAGTTTGAACAGAGAGACGTTACCGTTTCAGTTTGAACAGAGAGACGTTACCGTTTCAGTTTGAACACAGAGACGTTACCGCTTCAGTTTGAACAGAGAGACGTTACCGTTTCAGTTTGAACAGAGAGACGTTACAGTTTCAGTTTGAAGAGAGAGACGTTACCGTTTCAGTTTGAACACAGAGACGTTACCGTTTCAGTTTGAAGAGAGAGACGTTACCGTTTCAGTTTGAAGAGAGAGACGTTACCGCTTCAGTTTGAAGAGAGAGACGTTACCGTTTCAGTTTGAACACAGAGACGTTACCGTTTCAGTTTGAAGAGAGAGACGTTACCGTTTCAGTTTGAACAGAGAGACGTTACCGTTTCAGTTTGAAGAGAGAGACGTTACCGCTTCAGTTTGAACTGAGAGACGTTACCGTTTCAGTTTGAAGAGAGAGACGTTACCGCTTCAGTTTGAAGAGAGAGACGTTACCGCTTCAGTTTGAAGAGAGAGACGTTACCGCTTCAGTTTGAAGAGAGAGGCGTTACTGCTTCAGTTTGAAGAGAGAGACGTTACCGTTTCAGTTTGAACAGAGAGACGTTACCGTTTCAGTTTGAACAGAGAGACGTTACCGTTTCAGTTTGAAGAGAGAGACGTTACCGCTTCAGTTTGAAGAGAGAGACGTTACCGTTTCAGTTTGAACACAGAGACGTTACCGTTTCAGTTTGAAGAGAGAGACGTTACCGTTTCAGTTTGAACAGAGAGACGTTACCGTTTCAGTTTGAAGAGAGAGACGTTACCGCTTCAGTTTGAACTGAGAGACGTTACCGTTTCAGTTTGAAGAGAGAGACGTTACCGCTTCAGTTTGAAGAGAGAGACGTTACCGCTTCAGTTTGAAGAGAGAGACGTTACCGCTTCAGTTTGAAGAGAGAGGCGTTACTGCTTCAGTTTGAAGAGAGAGACGTTACCGCTTCAGTTTGAACTGAGAGACGTTACCGCTTCAGTTTGAACTGAGAGACGTTACCGTTTCAGTTTGAAGAGAGAGACGTTACCGTTTCAGTTTGAACAGAGAGACGTTACCGTTTCAGTTTGAAGAGAGAGACGTTACCGTTTCAGTTTGAACAGAGAGACGTTACCGCTTCAGTTTGAAGAGAGAGACGTTACCGCTTCAGTTTGAACTGAGAGACGTTACCGTTTCAGTTTGAAGAGAGAGACGTTACCGTTTCAGTTTGAACACAGAGACGTTACCGCTTCAGTTTGAACTGAGAGACGTTACCGCTTCAGTTTGAACAGAGAGACGTTACCGCTTCAGTTTGAAGAGAGAGACGTTACCGTTTCAGTTTGAACAGAGAGATGTTACCGCTTCAGTTTGAAGAGAGAGACGTTACCGCTTCAGTTTAACCCTGTGTTGGACCCTGAAGGCAGCATCTCCCTGGTTCTGTGTTGGACCCTGAAGGCAGCATCTCCCTGGTTCTGTGTTGGACCCTGAAGGGAGCATCTCCCTGGTTCTGTGTTGGACCCTAAAGGCAGCATCTCCCTGGTTCTGTGTTGGTCCCTGAAGGGAGCATCTCCCCGGTTCTGTGTTGGACCCTGAAGGGAGCATCTCCCTGTTTCTGTGTTGGACCCTGAAGGCAGCATCTCCCTGGTTCTGTGTTGGACCCTGAAGGCAGCATATCCCTGGTTCTGTGTTGGTCCCTGAAGGCAGCATATCCCTGGTTCTGTGTTGGACCCTGAAGGCAACATCTCCCTGGTTCTGTGTTGGACCCTGAAGGCAGCATTTCCCTGGTTCTGTGTTGGACCCTGGCCTGAAGGCAGCATATCCCTGGTTCTGTGTTGGACCCTGAAGGCAGCATCTCCTTGGTTCTGTGTTGGACCCTGAAGGCAGCATCTCCCTGGTCCAATGGGATTTTTCCATGTGATTTTTGATTATGTCCGAAATAAACGTTTATAAAACGTACACCTTTAGTTTAACCCTCTTTATGATTTCTGAAGTCACAATAGTGCGATATAGTTGAAGAATGGCTGTAGTATAGCTTTAATAATAAATACAATGACAACAGGAGCAGAAACACCTGAAGAAGAGCTGAGGGCCCAGCTAATGCTAACTGGGGACTTGGCATGGAACACTTTGGGAGACCAAAGTGTGTGTGTGTGTGTGTGTCTGTGTGTGTGTGAACAGGAAGTGTGTATTTTTGGTTTTTTGATCGTAAGTCAGATGAATGCAGGTCCCTGCCAACACTGTGACAGAGTGCATTATGGGAACCAATGGGAGGCTTTTATTTTATTATCCATTCATGTTTGAATAAACCGGATATTTATTCACTCACTGTCAACAGAGAAAATATGAATATTAATAGGAAGTGTCAGCATTCAAGGAAATAAACTACATAATGAAATGATTAGCTGACATTAAAAAGAGAAAGATGGACATTAGAGAGAGGACGCATTGTGAAGAATACACACAAAGAAAACATAAAAACACCTGATCTGTGTGTGTGTGTCTCTATCTGTGTGTGTGTGTGTTATCATTTGTCAGGTCACTTTAGAGAAGTATATAATTGTGTGGTCTGACACAGCTCTCAGGTGGACTGTAACTGTCGCTGCCTCTGAAAACTTTAATTATTTATTTATAATAAAGTATTCCTCACATGTTTTTGCTGTGAAAATATAATATAGTAATGCAAAAAAAACATGTACAGTACCAGTCAAAGGTTTGGACACACCCTCTCATTCAATGGTTTAAAAAAATGTCTACTTCGCAGATTAATACTGAAGACATTTGAAAGAACACATATGGAATTATCTACTGAACAAAAAAGTGTTAAAAAATCCTGAATATCATTTATATTTTAGATTCTTCAAAGTTGCGCCCTTTTGCCTTGATGACAGCTTTGCACACTCTTGGCTTCTCTCAGTCAGCTTCATGAGGGTTATGGTTATGTTTTTTAAATATCTCATGGATTTCCCCAGTGTGTATTTAAGGGGGTAATACAAGAACAAATATCAAATGCATTTATTTACAGTGCAGGGCTGCTCTCCACATCAGGCACACGTGCACTCCTATATCCCCTGATAATAGTGATACTAATGAAACTAATTTGAAAACAATTAAGAGTTAACCAAGGTCAACGGTCAGCCATGTTAATGGGTGTGTGCAGTGCTTTTTGGTGCCTAGAATGGCACTAAAATCAGGCAGAAAGCTGACGTTGCAGGTGGGTGCAGTAGAGTACATGATGATGGAGCACAGTGCAAATGGTTCACCTGGGTTGCTGTGTGTATTTTTGAATGTTAAGGCAGTGGGGCCTTTTGGGAGTCTGTGGGGTTAGCCTACCGCCGTGTTGTTTTTCTTGAAAGCCTTTTTCTGGAGTTCTGAAACTGTACACCTACCTATGTTGCAAATGTATTATCTTTTCAATTTACACACGGCATCTATTGCACGTCTGTCCGTCCTGGGAGAGGGATCCCTCCTCTGTTGCTCTCCCTGAGGTTTCTCCCATTTTTCCCTTTAAACTGGGTTTTCTTTGGAAGTTTTTCCTTGTACGATGTGAGGGTCTAAGGACAGAGGGTGTCGTATTGTCATACTGATATTCTGTACACACTGTGAAGACCACTGAGACAAATGTAACATTTGTGATATTGGGCTATATAAATAAACATTGATTGATTGATTGATACACTAGTCAAATGCGTCATTCCTATACTTTATTTTCTATGAATATTCTTTGACTTTGATGTTCAGAAAGCGTTATAGTTGCAGAACATAGCAGATTCTGAATAGCACATTTGAATAACTTTTGATAGAGGGCGCCAAATACTCCCCCAAATTGAGCACAGTGTGTGTTTACAGGGGGTGCTCCATAAAAAAATATATCCACTTTGGAGTGGATTTATGGGACACACGACACATCATATCTACAAATCGAGCCGAAGCTAACAAGCATAGTGTCGACTGCTTAGCATGTGGGGAAATGGCGTGTTGAAAGAAAAACCTTATCGCAAGGTTTTGTCATGTTTTAAGCCGTGACCTTGAACATTAGGTGGAGCAAAGGGATCAAACCACATGTACTCTTCGAGCCGGTTCAAACCAGACCATGCTCAAAGACCTCGGACCTTCCTATGCGCCGGGAGATTCGTATGTAGTCTCTAGGACAGGGGTCAGCAACAGGCGGACCGCGGTCCGGACCGTTTTAGGGGTGGGGGTGGGGGGAGAGTCCGTCCGACTGACGGACAACTTCTCACTTCAAAAAAGAAGAAGAAATCTAGACCGCAAAAATAATTAAACAAGCGAGTTCCTGTTTTCTCCTGGAAGTGTGAAAAAACCTGTTTGCCTTTTGCCTTTGCCTGTGAGTGTGAGACCCTGCTAACAGCAGTGAACCTGCTGCCAGCATTACTAACATATTAATCAGGCATTTTAACACTATAGTCCACAATTCCTGGAGGTTCCAGGCCAAATTTGGGAGCTTATAGGCTGCCGGCCATCCGCCCCCACCCGTGGAAAGAAGAACAAAGTAAAGAAAAAGATCTCCCCATGTCGCCCGACGACTTCATGGTTATACAGAGATCCAAGGAAATGCACGCGCACTAAAGGACGTGTCGGCTCATGCTCTAGCTTAGCATCATGACTGAGTCATAAATATGAAAGACAAGTGGACAAGGTAAATTAATGAACTTATTAGAATATTTAGTTAAGTGTACCATTAGTTAATTGTAGTGGTTTTAATTGAGAGTCAGATAGCTCTTTGTGGAGATGTATTTTAGGGAAAATAAATGAAAGGCCTTCCAGTGCCAATGACCTATCGCACCAGTTCAGACAGGGCCTCACCAAGCTGGGAAAACCGGGTCCAAAAAACATTAGCTTTACCAGAACACCGCTCAATCCGGGCAAAACCAACTCACCGTCTCAGCCAAGGTAGACCCGGAACCGACTGAGGGAAGTACCATTCCAGTCCAAATAAAGTCTCCCCAGGTCGGGGGGAGCCAAGTCCAAACAAACCTCGCTGCGTCAAAGTACCGCCCTCATCAGAAATAACCACACCTCCCCTTATCAGCCATGGTAAATCGAGGTCTGACTGAGGGACAAACCAAAATATATTTCTAAATTAAATTCGAATTTGGAGATTTAGGTAAAAGTGTACCATAAGTTGATTGAAATTGTTTGAATTGAAAGTCAGATAGCTTTTTATGGAGTTGTATTTTAGGATTAGGCAAGGAGCCAGTTTGGTTAGGTTTAGAGATCAAATTAAAGATAAGATGGTCTACTGATTAATGGATATTAACTTAAGTGTAGGCATAAAGTCTGAGTGGTTAAGTTTAGGAGTAAGATTAGGTGCTAAATGTATTGCTGAAAAATGGAGGATTATTATTCTCCCCTAATTAGTAGTCTGCATAAAAACAGAAGGACTATGCTGTGTGGAGTAAAATGGTCAAAACAGCCATAATGAATGGAAAACAGCTGTTGTTAGTCTCTCAAAATAGAGGTACACGGGGAACAAAATAGTCCTCTTATTTGTATTGAGGGTAAGGTGATCTATTAATAATGGATAATATTATGTTTAGGTATCTGAGCCCGACCAGTTAGATTGTTCAGATTAAGGGTCGATTAAAAAGAATGAGAAGTAATAATATCCCTCGTTTAAAGTATATAATCTAAAGTGTAAAGGTTTTAAGTGAAAAAAATAAATTTGTTAGATTTAATGTTGAAAACTAAGGTCAAATAGTAGATATAATGATGAACCAGATATGTTAGAATTAGGTAAAAGGGCCAGATCGGTTTAGTTTAAATAATCTATTTTTTTAGAATCTAAATGATCCAAAAATTAGGTTTATCAGAGAGATATGGTTAGTGGTTTGTAGAGCTATAGCAGCAATATGCCCTCCACTTGTGGTCTCCTGCCTCCATCTAGTGGTGACAGAGGGGAGTGCGGGCACATTTTGTCATCTGGTCTGTTTAACACGGGGGTCGGTAACCCGCGGCCCACGGGCCGCATGCGGCCCTTTAAGCCCTCTGCTCTGGCTCCCTTGAGCTTAGACAAAAATAAGAAGGAAATAAAATAAAAGTATTTGTAGGACTATTTATATTTTGTTGCATGGTTGAAAATGTTTCGTATATTGTATTTTGAGGTGATACTGTGACACATAAATAAAAAACAAAACGGTTTTAATTAGGTCAACTAAAATACGCGTGACATCCTGCTCCGGTCCCGCGCGAGCGCCTTTTCTTGGAGGCGAATAACCTGACCCCCGGCTCGATGAGCGAGCTATGGATAATAATAATAATAATAATTTCAATTTATATAGCGCCTTTCACGAAACCCAAGGACGCTTTACAATGGGAAGTAACAAAACAAAAGGTAATAATAAACATACAGAGCAATAGCAGGAAATAAGTGACTGTAAATTAGTTGAGGTCAAAGGCCTGAGTGAACAGATGGTGTTTGAGGTGTTTTTTGAAGGTGTCCAGAGCGTCTGCATTCCTGATTGCAGAGGGCAGAGAATTCCAGAGGGTGGGGGCTGCGACACTGAAGGCTCTGTTGCCAAATGTTTTCAGCTTGGAGCGCTGGATGGAGAGCAGCCCTTTGTCAGAGGACCACAGGTGACGAGAGGGGGTGTAGGGCTGAAGGAGGTCAGAGATGTATGGAGGGGCTAGGGAGTGGAGAGATTTGTAGGTTAGCAGGAGGAGTTTGTACTGGATGCGTGACTTGACCGGGAGCCAGTGAAGGTGGATGAGGGTAGGGGTGATGTGTTGCCAGGGCTTAGTGTGGGTGAGGAGCCTGGCTGCAGAGTTCTGGACGTACTGGAGCCTGTCCAGGGCTTTGCTGGTGACCCCGAACAGAACTCCATTGCAGTAGTAGCAGACGAGAGGAGATGAAGGTATGAATTAATGTTTCTGCAACGGGGTCGGGGAGAGAGGGCCGGAGTCTGGAGATGTTTCGTAGGTGAAAGAAAGCAGTTTTGACAGTAGACCTGATGTGGGAGTTGAAGGTGAGGCTAGAGTCCAGAGTGACGCCCAGGCTGCGAACCTCAGGGGAAGGGTGGATGGAGCCGCCATCGATGGTGAGGAGCAGATCTCCAACCTTCCGGAGCAGTGTTTTTGGGGCCACAACCATGAGCTCTGTTTTGTTATTGTTGAGTTTAAGTAGATTTTTTGACATCCAGGCTTGGATGTCGCTGAGGCAGTTGACAAGTGACAGTGGGGGTAGCTGGGATGATGGATTGGTACTGATGTAGAGTTGGGTGTCGTCGGCATAGGAGTGAAAGTTGAGACCATGTCGGCGGATGATTTCACCGAGGGGGAGCATGTAGATGTTGAATAGAAGGGGGCCGAGCACTGAACCTTGCGGCACACCTTGGTTCACAGGGGCTGGGGGAGAGCTGGATTTTCCGATGGTCACAAACTGTTGCCTGTTGGAGAGGTAAGAATGGAACCAGGAGAGGGCTGTACCAGAGAGGCCAAGATAGACGGATAGGCGGTTGAGTAGGATAGTGTGGGAGACTGTGTTGAATGCGGCGGAGATGTCCAGGAGGATGAGGATGCTGACGAGGCCTGAATCGGCGGCTATGAGGAGGTCATTGGTTATTTTAATAAGGGCCGTCTCTGTGCTGTGGTTGGATCTGAAGCCTGATTGGAAGGGTTCATAGAGCTCATGGTCGGACATATGATGGTGGAGCTGGGCAGCAACTGCTCTTTCCATGATCTTGCTAAGAAAAGGAAGGATAAATCAAAGGAAAGTACCGGAGGAACACAGGATTTATTTTCGTGTGGACAGAGTTATCTGCTTTCACAGCAAACGATTCTGGTTTACCGGGATGTCTGATATGTAGAGAGAAGTGGTCAACGGTGCTGCAGCCTTTACGTATCGAGGAACAACACGGGAGAGGAAGACAGCTGACGATCTTCAGTCATAATTCAATGGGGTATGTCATTTATTTCAGAAAACAATTTTTGTTATATTCCATGGAATGCTCTTAACGTCCCGATAGCAATGAATATATTAATTGCTTTGACAATAAATACATACAAAAATGTATCTCTGGAAGCCGTTGCGCTGTAAAAAGCTCGACCAATCATCTGAGCCGGCCCGGCTAAAGTAACTGGATGGCCTACCTGCCTGTCAGCCTTCCATCTGTGCACAAACTGATCTCGTGCCCTCATTGGTCATGTGCGCGTTCGTGTGTGTTGGGGGAGGGGCTCTGTGAGGAAGTCTGAAGGAAGAGGCATATTTTTTCCGGTTGTGTATTTTCAAATTCTAGCCACTCGAGCTGCTTCTCCATTCTTACCTACCCTACCTTTTACTCTTTTTAGGGTGAAGCTATATGTTTTATTTATTTCAAAGTGGGCCCATTTTAATAATATCTTTTTTTTTCTCCCCAAGGGCTGTGTTTAATTTATTTTAAAGTAGGCCTGTGTATTATTTGTAATTCTCCTTATAAGAGTTCTTTGTTTCTTATTAGAGGTTAACAGTTTTATATCATGTAATAAATAGCATAATAAATGCAAAATGTATTATTTTTTGTCTGATATAACAATAAAAAACTATAAAATATGTTTTGCGGCTCCAGACAAATTTTTTTTTGGAAAAACGAGCAAAATGGCTCTTTTGGTCAAACAGGTTGCAGACCCCTGGTTTAACAGAATAAAATCAATGTTGTTATTGTTATTAACACAAGAGGCATTAAAATAAGTACCGAGAGATAGGAGAGTTTTTTAGGGTTGGATTTGTGAAGGAGAAAAGTACATTATTGATTGTTTTTAGTAGTTTGAATTGAAAGATAGATAGTATTTCAGTAAGAGAGACACATAGCCATTTAGTACAATTAATCTGTTTTGTTGCATATAAATGAGGTTAAGGGTTCAGATTAAGGGTCAGGTAATAGATCTATTGATGCCTATTTAAAAGAATGAGAAGTACAAATATCCCTAGTTTAAAGTATATGATTTAAAGTTTTAAGGTTTTAAGTGAAAACAATTAAATGGTTAGATTTAATGTTGAAAACTAAGGTCAAAAAGTAGATATATTGATGAACCAGATATGTTAGAATTAGTTAAAAGGGCTAGATCGGTTTAGTTTAAATAATCTGTTTTTTAAGAATATAAATGATCCAAAAATGTGGTTTATCAGAGAGATATAGTCCATAGGTTAGTGATTTGCAAACCTATAGCAGCAGTAGGCCCTCCATTTGTGGTCTCCTGCCTCCATCTAGCGGTGACAGAGGGGAGTGCGGGCACATTTTTCTCATTTGGTCTGTTAAACAGAATAGAATACATATTGTTATTGTTATTAACACAAGAGGGATTCAAATAAATACCGAGAGATAGGATAATTTTTAAGGTTAGTTTTGTGAAAGAGAAAAGTACCTTATTGGTAGTTTTTAGTGGTTTGAATTGAAAATCAGATGGTATTTCAGTAAGAGAGATACATAGCCATTTAGTACAACTAATCTGTTTTGTTGTATATAAATGAGGTTTAGAGCTAAGATCCAGGGTCAGGTAATAGGTGTATTGATGCGTACAAGTAATAATATCCCTAGTTAAAAGTATAAAATCTAAAGTGTTAAGGTTTAAAGTGAAAAAACTAAAATGGTGAGATTTAATGTTAAAAACTAAGGTCAAAATATAAATATATTGATGGAACAGGAAAGTGTTCCTGCAGCCGCCCATAACGGTAATAATGATTAGAGATCATTTCCAGGACAGAAAGCTGTTTTTAAAAGTGAAAAAAACGATTTTAAACTGTTGAAAAAGTGATTTGAGTGCAGCTCTCGTGTGTCCTCACAGGAGGGCAAATCAGCCAAGTGAGCACAGTGCATTAACAGTCAAACACACCTTAAAAAAAAGGCAAATCAATAGATTTAAAGTGCAGGGAAGCTCCGCAACACACACAGGTACATTCCTAGATCCCCACAATAGTGACAACGGTGATTTAAACTAGTTTCTGCGGGGAAAAGAGTGCTAAAAATCGGATTCAACTCTGCTAACAGTATGCTAAAAGCCTGATTGTTTCAGAGACCCATAGCCATGACACAGTCAACCATTTACATCCAAAAGTATCCATTTAAAAGTCATTTTTGTAGGGGGTTAGGTTGGGGAGCCCTGCATGGTGCACTGGCTCTCGGTAGATAGGTGTTTAAAAAACATTAAAAACCTCCGTAAACATAAACCTTATAAAAACCCTTTTAAAAGCATCATAAAAGCTCCGTGAGGACAAGACCGTTTCAGATGAATGGCTAAAAAGTGCAGAGTGGAGCCAGACCACGGAACGGCGGCAGAGTATGCCCAAAAAGCAGATCTCCCCGTCCCAGGATCTGGAGGGTGGTGTGTGTGTGTGTGTGTGTGTGTGTGTGTGTGTGCGTGCGTGCGTGCGTGGGGGATCTAAAATGGCCAATTTAAAAGTGAATCCAGTTCTATTAGTAAATGCCGTGCATGGTAGTGTAAGTGCAGTTAAAACACAAGTGCAAAGATACAAATATAAATAATTAAAACATTCTCCCCAGTAATATGAATTTAAAAAGTAAAAGTAAAGGGAGTCTTAAAATTAACCTTTTGGCAGGAGGACAGGGCAGATGTTTCCCACTGTGCCATAAAAATGTTCGCATAGGCCGGAGCAAACTTCTTCCCCATAGCAGTACCTTTAGTTTGCAGGAAGAACTCTCCATTAAATTCAAAATCGTTACGTGTCAAATTAATCTCTAATAATTGTAGTAATTCCTTATCTGGTGTCTTTTTGTTAGGGTTTTTCCAGAAAATATTTTGTATGGCTTGTATGCCTTCTTGGATGTCAATATTTGTGTATAAGCTATCCACGTCCATCGTGAATAAAATGGCGTCCTGAGGTATAATGAGTTGTTTAATTCTACTTACAAAGTCGTATGTGTCCTTTAAATAGCTTGTGTGGGTGATGGAAAGAGGATTGAGGTAAAAATCAATGAACTCGGCTGTGCGGTAGGTCTCGCTGCTGCAATCTGATATTATGGGTCTGCCAGGAGGAATTTCATGAGGTAAGGACCATTTATGTCTTTCTTTGTGTATTTTTGGCAGCATATAAAATAGTCTGGCCCTAGGTTCAGAGGTGCTCGATATAAACTTGAGTTGTTTAGCATTTATGAATTTTTTGTCATATAGTGTTTGTAAAATCTTGTCAACTAATTTAATTGTGTCCAGATAAATCGGTTTGTCCAATTTAGAATAGTAATTAGTGTCAAATAATTGTCTATATCCCTCCCATAGATACTGGTCACGGTCCATAACAACAACTACACTACCCTTATCGGCTGGCTTAATAATGATATGTGTATTATTACTAAGTTCCTTCAGTGCTGCGGCCTCCTCTGGACTGAGGTTTGGTTGGAGCCGATGTATCTGGAAGCTGCTATCAAAATGATTGATATCAGCCGCGATGAGAGTAGTGAGTTCCAACGGAAGTGTGACAGCGGGGGCAACCCAGTTCGATTTGGGAGTAAATGGAGGTGGGACAGAATCTTCTTTGTGTTGAAAATATATAGCTAGTTTCAATCTCCTGTGGTACTGTTGCAAATCCCATCGGCCTTGCTCGATAATATTTTTGTTGCTGCCTTTTGTAGGGATGAAATTTAAACCTCTGTTTAATAGAGTGATCTGCGGGTGACTCAATGTGGCATGTTTGGCTAATATTAAAACGTTTTTATTCCCCTCCTGTTCAGGCAGATTTGAGGGGACATTTAGTTTACCTGCTCACACCAGTGTTGAAGCATGAGTTTTGCGGTGGATTTAGTCCAATGGACATTATCCTTTTCGGTCACAAATGACCCACTTGGCAGCTTTGGAATGTGCTTTTGATGCTGTGTGATGTATTCATTTAAGTGGACCAAATGTTTTTGTTCCTCATGCAGTAGAGAGTGTGAGTAGTTGATTACAGGTATCCAGATTGCTGCCTGTGGAAACCTCAATTTAGCAGCTCGGACTGCTGCCTGCAGCTGTTTCACGGTGGTCTGCTTGACTTTATTTGATCTGTTATTTAGTCCAAATGACAAGATCAGCTTCTCTACTACAGTAGAATAAGTGGCCTTTTTGATGATGGCCTCTGCATGTCTGAAAGTAGCCCCCGGGTAACTGTCAATTTGCAGATCATTAATGGTGAATGGTGGGAGACGTGCTAAATTAGAGTCCCCTATTATTAGCCATTTTTTTCCAACACTCAAACTCCAGTCCTGTAATTTTTTAACTGTGTTGAGGTGTTTTTTAGGCCTGCGTGTTGGTATCATTGGCTCAGGTAGTGTGGGTCGTACCTGCTGCTCTGTGTTAATTTGCAGTTGACTCTGGACTGCTGCGCCGATGCTGCGTGTTCCCACTGGGGACCGAGAAAGGACGGGACAACTAGGCTGCTGATGGGGCGCTGCTGGTTCCAGAGTGTTCTCCAATTCCTCCAGCGACAGATCGAAGATGGAATTCTCTTCAGTGACCACACATGGGTTGAGAGGAGGAGGAGGAACGTGAGCAGGAGGCTGAGGTGTCTTAGTGAGTGCACGCGTGTTCCTCGGTGTCAACCTAGGAAACTGTCTCGTCCTCTGTGATTTAGGAGCAGGTGAGGTAAGTACCGTGCTGGGGGGAGTGAGGTATTCTGTTTCAACCTCCACTAGAGGTGGACAGTCCACCTTTGGGTCTGTCATAGTGGTAGTAGTGTTAACAGTTATTGTGGGTGATGTGTGAGGTGCCGGGGTCTGTGAAGGGGACCCAATGTGTGCAGGTGGAGCATGTATTTGTGCCACAGTTGTGTTTTCAGAAAGACACACAGCCGTGTGCCCTACACTCTGCTCTGGCTGTGCAGGTGTGGCCACTGTTCGGTCAACAATCTCCGACGTCAACAGGGCCGCAGTCTGTACCAGTGTTTCATCCTGTAAGCGGCGTCCCAGGTTTCTCCTGGCCCAGGACGAGGCCACGTCCAGTGGATTCTGCCAGTGGTGAGTAGACAATGTATTTAATTTGGTTATCTGAGCCTCCATCTCATCTGTGTAGTGATCACGTAGGATCAACATGGTTGTAAAAGACCAATTTTTTGCATTTCCCTCAATCAGGGCCTGGGTGTTGGGGCGAGGAGACGCCGGCTTGATGACGGTGGACAGGTGTTCGGTCATTCTGGCTATGTTAGGTGGAGGATCTTCTGCCGACACGTTTTTGAGATGATGGATAGTTTTAATGATGGTGTGGATGCAGTGCGCTTTCAATAAGAAATCTGGATCCTCTGACCGTTGTTTTTTCTCCTGATGACTGTTAATGTATGTGGGGTAGGTCTTGTGTTTGTACGGTGTGTTGTACTGTTTTTTGTCATGATGACTGTTTTTGTGTGTGGGGTACTTATTGTATGTGTACTGTGTGTTGAACTGTGTGTTGTTATGGTTCTCTTTTTTAGCCCTCACATGGTTATATCTGTTCTTCTCATTTTGGTTTTCAGTAGGAAACCGGGGTTAAAAAAATTGTGGCTTGTAGCCTGGCTCTTTGTAGCGTTGTCGGGAGCTAGTGTCCCCGTCTGTTCGTGGACCAGTCCTTGTGATCGAGGCGTAGGACTGCTGTTGGTAATCCGAACGCTGGTTGTAAGAACGCTGGCGGTCATTAAACCGTTGGCCGTTAGGGAGCTGGCGGCCATTAGATCTCTGTCTGTTGTAATACTGGCGGTCATCTGGCTGGTAGTTGCGATTTCGGGAGTAATTTTCCTGTGGTTCATTGAAGCCGCGACGTTTATCCCGACCACGTCGGTAATCAACCACAGTCCAATCTCCGTTATCACCACAACTCATGACCAGAGATGTGTTGGGCCAGTAATATACACTGATGGCTTGCCTAGAAAGCAAAGACAAATCTTCTTTTTGGTATTTTTAAAGTGTTTTATGTTTTTTTTCCTTTTTTCCGGAAATGATTAAAAAATTAAAAAATGAAAATATAAAAAAATATAAAATAAAATGTGATCGTTTTGGAATAAAACTTATTAGCAAGCCTTAGAATCGCGACGTTTCGGTCCGAATGGACCTTCTTCAGGCTCTGGCTTGATAACAATGAGAGCTGTGCATGAGTCAGCTTTCCGAAATGAATGAATGGATGAGAGAGGGAGCAGCTGCTTTTATAGGGAAGTGTGAGGAGCCTATTCCCCCGTAGGCACAGAGAGTATCACGGTATATATGGAACAATCGTAATATATATTATTGTTTAAAGACTCACTTAACCTTAAGTTTAGGCGTGAAAAGGGATAGGTTGAGGTTAGATAATAATTGTAAGGGCTAGGTGCCGTTAATATTTTTATGAGCATTAAATACAAGCCCTTCACGAAACACACGAAACATACAAATCCCGACACAGTGATTTTGCAGGACCATCAGAGAGAGTGCACACACCACATACATGGTAACAAGAGGAACTGGCTGTGTTAGGCGTTAGACATGTTTGAATCCTGTCACCGTAAAACGGCAGCAGGATCGAATGCACTCTCCATCGTTGTCACACATCCAGGCATGTTCACTTCTCATTCAGGCCCCTGGGATACACTGTGTCAAATCTGGCTATCCACTGTCTCTCACATCTACGTCTCTGGGCCACAGACCATCTGGAGTTCGATTCCAGGACCGCTACTTGAACGGATTGCCATTCATGGAGCAGGAAGTGAGTAACTAATGGAGTAAGTATGTTTTTTCTTCTCAAAATGTTATATCTATGTTGCGTGAATCGTACAGAAATAGTATTCCCTGTTTCCCCCACATATTGTAGTCCACATCGTTTACATGTAATAAGGTATACACAGTTTTTGGATTGTAGGCTGCCCAGATCCTGTGTTTTGTAGACAGTATTGTTGTACCTGCTGCGCAACCAGACCTGTTGATGAAAAAAGTCCCCGTGACCTTTGGATTTTGGGGCCAACATGGGTTGCAACTTTGCTTTAACCAGGTAAGATTGCAGGTTTCTGTTCTTTCTAAACGCTGCAATAATACTGTGGTCCTGTAATATGTCAGTGTTTCCCATAATGTTTTTAAAGTTGGATTTCATTACTCTGACAAGTCTAACAGCTGACTGGGAATATGTAGTCACAAATGGTAATTTGGAGGAGATCAAAATGGGTTTCGTCTGTTTAAATCTTTTAAAGCATGTTCTCAGGAAGGAACGAGTATAACCTCTACAGGTCAATGCACCAAAAAGAGTCTTGGTGGCCATTTTAAAATCATCTATGTTGCTGCATATTCTATAAAATCTCAAAAGCTGTGACTTAACCAATTCCGCATACGTGTGCTGCGGATGGTGGCTCGTTCTGTGGAGCAGGGCGTGGGTGTCTGTCTCTTTAAAAAATACTTTAATATCCAATTTGTGTGTTTTCTTGAAGTTAATTCCTTTGAATGTGGTGGTGTCTAGGAAATCCACTGAGGTGCAGCTGGTGACAGATTTTAGTGAGATGGATTTGTTGTGGTTGTTCAGAGTGATAACAAATGAGTCAAAATCCTCCTTTGAGTGAGACCACACACCCCAGATGTCATCCAGATATCTGAAATAATAAGTGGGAGTCTTTTGGCAGGAGGACAGGGCAGATGTTTCCCACTGTGCCATAAAAATGTTCGCATAGGCCGGAGCAAACTTCTTCCCCATAGCAGTACCTTTAGTTAGGGTTAGGGTTAGGGTTAGGGTTAGGTTAAGGGTCTAATTACCACCACCCGTGTAGTTTATAATGTGTATATCTGGGGCTACGAGGTGGGCAACTGTACGGGACCTGCTCTGGGTGATAGCTTAGGCCCACGGCTATAATCTGTGAGACATTTGGGCCCGGCGGCGGTTTTCCCTGTTACTGAAATTGGAGTTTTAAAACTTCAAACGGCCATAAGTCGTTCCAGCGGGTGGGCAACTGTAGCCCACTTTGTGTATGCGTTTTACCCGGCCCCTCGCAGGTGCCCACCGAGTTTGAGGCAAATTAGAGCATTTTTCATTTTTTAGTTAAAGGGGACTTTAATTTGTGCACAATAATGTGGAATAAATACTCTCTGTTTCCCTCAAGAGGGCGCCAAATCTTTCCCCCAAAGAACAACTGGTTAGAAAATAAATACACTACAGAGTGTTTGAATGCGCAGGCCTACATTAACAGGTTTATGGCATCACTGCCTCCTCTAAGACACGACTGATCTGATCTCGTTCAGACTCCGCTATTGTTGCGTACAATAGCGGAATCTGAACAACCCCTGGGTTAAGGTTGACACACACACACACACACACACACACACACACACACACACACACACACACACACACACACACACACACACACACACACACACACACACACACACACACACACACACACACACACACACACACACACACACACACACACACACACACACACACACACACACACACACACACACACACACACACACACACACAGTCTCTCAGGTGTACCTGCAGGTCTGCTATGGGTTCTGCCAGGTCTGGTCGGTGTGGATGGACTTCAGGTCGTTTGCACGGATATAAAAGCGTCCAGTCATGTGCTTGAGTTTAAATGCTTAACGAAGAGAGAAAAGAGTTTAACGAAACGATGACCTGAGAGACAGGTGGGACACAGACAGGTGAGAGACAGACAGGTGAGAACAGACAGGTGAGAGACAGACAGGTGAAAGACACAAAGGTGAAAGACACACAGGTGAGACACAGACAGGTGAGAACAGACAGGTGGGAGACAGACAGGGTGATAGACACACAGGTGAGAGACAGACAGGTGAGGACAGACAGGTGAGACACAGACAGGTGAGGACAGACATGTGAGAGACAGACAGGTGAAAGACACACAGGTGAGAGACAGACAGGTGAGACACAGACAGGTGAGACACAGACAGGTGAGGACAGACAGATGAGACATAGACAGGTGAGGACAGACAGGTGAGAGACACACAGGTGAGACACAGACAGGGTGAGAGACAGACAGGTGAGGACAGCCATGTGAGAGACAGACAGGTGAGACACAGACAGGTGAGGACAGACAGGTGAGACACAGACAGGTGAGGACAGACATGTGAGAGACAGACAGGTGAGGACAGACATGTGAGAGACAGACTGAGTGAGAGACAGACAGGTGAGAGACACACAGACAGGTGAGGACAGACAGGTGAGACACAGACAGGTGAGGACAGACATGTGAGAGACAGACAGGTGAGGACAGTTATGTGAGAGACAGACAGGTGAGGACAGACATGCGAGAGACAGGCAGAGTGAGAGACAGACTGGTGAGAGACACACAGGTGAGACACAGACAGGTGAGACACAGACAGGTGAGAGACACACAGGTGAGACACAGACAGGTGAGGACAGACAGGTGAGAGACACACAGGTGAGACATAGACAGGGTGAGAGACAGACAGGTGAGACACACAGGTGAGACACAGACAGGTGAGACACAGACATGGTTAGGGTTAGGTTGGGGAAAAGCGCAGGGCTCCGGAGGAGCCCTGCGTGGTGCACTGGCTCTCGGTAGATAGGTGTTTTATAAAACATTAAAAACCTCCGTGAACATAAACCTTATAAAAACCCTTTTAAAAGCATCATAAAAGCTCCGTGAGGACAAGACCGTTTCAGATAAATGGTTAAAAAGTGCAGAGCGGAGCCGGACCGCGGAACGGCGGCAGAGTATGCCTAAAAAGCAGATCTCCCCGTCCCAGGATCTCGAGGGTGGGGTGGTGTGTGTGTGTGTGTGTGTGTGTGTGCGTGCGTGCGTGCGTGCGTGCGTGCGTGGGGGATCTAAAATGGCCAATTTAAAAGTGAATCCATTTCTATTAGTAAAAGCCGTGCATGGTAGTATAAGTGCAGTTAAAACACAAGTGCAATGATACAAATATAAATAATTAAAACATTCTCCCCAGTAATATGAATTTAAAAAGTAAAGGGAGTCTTAAAATTAACTAATAATAATAAAATAAAGGAAGGCACACCGGGTTAGTAAAATCGTATATAATGAACCGGATATCACTGAAAAACAGAAACCATTAAAATCGAAAAGGGTGGCAGGGAGGTGAAGAGTTCCCCCCTGCGGGTGGTTTCCCGGCCTCCAGGTAATAAAATAATTGTGAGAGACAGACAGGTGAGGACAGACATGTGAGAGACAGACAGGTGAGGACAGACATGCGAGAGACAGGCAGAGTGAGAGACAGACTGGTGAGAGACACACAGGTGAGACACAGACAGGTGAGACACAGACAGGTGAGAGACACACAGGTGAGACACAGACAGGTGAGGACAGACAGGTGAGAGACACACAGGTGAGACATAGACAGGGTGAGAGACAGACAGGTGAGACACACAGGTGAGACACAGACAGGTGAGACACAGACATGGTTAGGGTTAGGGTTAGGGGTTAGGTTTGTGTAATGGCCACCAGATCTCCCCATGTTGCCCAACGACTTCATGGTTATGCAGAGATCCAAGGAAAGGCACACGCATTAGAGGCATTGTCGGCGCATGCTCTAGTTTAGCATCATGACTGAATCATAAGTGTGTAAAGGTGAAGTAGACAGGGTAATTTAAGTTTGAAGGACAGAGACAAGGAGGCTAGCTGTAACGACGGCGGACACCTCCCCTTGCCGCAATGGCTGTATCTGTTTATGGCCCGTTTCCTTTCGTGATTCCCAGAGAGGTCAGATTAGAGAAGGGGCGGAAAGAAAGGTTTCTTAACGGCCCAAATCCTTTCGTCATCCTCAAAGGGGGTCGACCAGAAAGGGGTCGAAAGAAAGGTCAGAGTGAAAAAGTGGGGAGATAATGTGGTTTAGATTTAGGTTAAGAGCCAGAGTGTTCAAGGTTAAAGGTCAGATTAAGGGTAACCTGGTCCTCTTGGGGAGCAAAGTAGTCCGTAGTTAGACTGAAGATGGTCTATTATTTGATATTTATTTAAGAGTGTAGGGTTAGGGTTAGGGTTAGGGTTAGGTTTGTTTAATAGCCACCAGATCTCCCCATGTCGCCCAACGACTTCATGGTTATACAGAGATCCAAGGAAAGGCACACGCACTAGAGGCATTGTCGGCGCATGCTCTAGCTTGGCATCGTGACTGAATCATAAGTGTGTAAAGGTGAAGTAGACAGGGTAATTTAAGTTTGAAGGACAGAGACAGGGAGGCTAGCTGTGGTTACGGCGGACACCTCCCCTTGCCGCAATGGCTGTATCTGTTTATGGCCAGTTTCCATTCGCCACCCCTAAGGGTTCGTTCCGTGGTGGCGTCGATGCAGAAGCGTTGGCCGATAAAAAAATAGGTAGCCCGACTGCTCCCTCTGGTTCCCGACAGAATTGGAGATCAGCTCCCCGTGATAGTCACACACAAACCTCTCCCTTGCTGATGGCATGTCCCGACAACACCTTCTTTGGAAAAAAATAGCGTCAGTGTTTATGCGCACATTAAATAATATCGCACCATTTATTGAAGGGGAGCTGGATTTCCAACAATATATGCACTCAACCTTTGCCCTTAGTGCCTTGCCAAAGTCCTTCAACGACAGGCCCTTCCAGCTCTGTTGCAGGAGACAGGGCAGGAGTGTTGGTAGTCCCCCGCCACCTGCTGCGGCGGGACCCAGGCCTTGAGCAGGTCCTCAACACAAGGCCTGTTTGTGGTCCACCGCTCCTTTCCCAACACACCCGCTGCACCGGCGGCCTCCGTAGGCCCGGTTGCCCTGTCTGCCCACTGCATGACCTGCGTAGTGACAAGGCCAACGCATCAGCAGTGCAAATAAGTGAATGAATGAGAAGAAAACGATGCCTTAAAAAAAAACTTGAGTCACAGCCCTGTGCAAAATGCTTACGCAGAATGTAATCTGCCCGCTGCCTGAGCTGAGCCTCCCTCCACTTTTGTAGTAGGGCATGTGGCAGGGGAATCTGCCCTCACACACTGGAACTTCGTTGGCGGGGGGCTGCGTGCAGCGACACCGGGAAGGTGTCGCAAAAAGCCTTCCCATATACGGACGGATCCAGATGTGAGTCTGGACGAGAAAAAGGAAAAAACATGTCCATGATCAGAAATGTTTCATATTTTGTTTGGCCAGGATTTTAAATAGTGAAGGCATTATTCCAATGAAGCCAATAATATCTTGCCTTAGATTATCATTGTCCTCTGCGGGTTAAATCAGCATGCATATTTATTGTCCTTTTCTCTTATAATATATGAAACTTTCTGTCTAAACTCCCCCTTGTGATGATGAAAGCACACCACAACTCTGTGCAAAAACCTTGCTGCGTCAACTACAGTGTTTTGTTGTTTAAAACTGAGACATTTTAACCTAGCAACTAAAACATATTCCCTCACAACAGGGCAGTTTCCCTCTCCTGTCCCTACTGAACTATTAGGGGGTGACTGGTCCGAACGGTCTGAACACTTACCTGGACGCTCCCGAGGGAGTTGTCCCATCAGGCGGGTCAGACAGAGACGCTCGCCCGGTGGCTGTCCTGTCGAGGTAGGAGGCGGAGGGTGAGTCTGCCTCCGCCACAGACCCAGATGCCTGTGGTGAGTACCTGTGTTGATGAAGGAGTAGCATGAAAAACTTGCTCAGTTTATTTTTCCCTTCTTGAAATGGTGCTCGTTGTGTTAGTCACATCGCTTTTTTTTCAGCCGCTGCAGGACCGAGGAGGGGTTGGACAGCGGGCTCCCGCATTTGCCAATAAAGAACGGCCCTTGTCTCGGCCCTGTTCTTTCATGGAGACCGGCCTTATGTGGCAAAAATAGCAATCCAGCAGCTGCAGAGACACACATAGACCAAAAACAAGATCCTCATATGAATCATCTGTTCACCGCTTCATGTAAAAGTGTTGCACATTCGAGAATTCATTTATTACCCCCCTCCTCTCGTGGGCTGAGGTGAAACGCTGTCCTGCTGCCACCGGACCGGCTAGCAGGATGGTCGCTCCGCCACTGACCGGCTCCGGTCTAACCACTGCTGCACCTGTGAAGCAATGTGGGTTTGGGATAGTTGTGAAACACAATCACTTAACAGTGACTAGTGAGGTGTGCATACCCCCCCCCCAAAACACACACACACACACTTCAGTCATGAGTGCAGTGTGTAAGTAGTATATCTATTCACGTGGAAGGCTGCAGTCAGGAGGATTTACCTCAAATTCCACTACTTGCGTTTGTAGCTATTCTATGCTGTAAAAGCATGATGGCCACGCAGTAGCTGCGTAGTGAGGTGACAGCAACTATAGGAAGGGAATGGCCGACCACGCAGTCTAGACTTGAAAAGTCCATGTCATCCGCTGCTGCGGCAAGGACGTCAACGTCGTGCGACCTATGACATTCAAGTAACACACATACACAGAAACATTATGGTGGGAAACGGCCCAAGCATGTCTCTGCGATACATCTTGTGTCAGTGCAATAATACCAACAATATGGTTTGTAATATCAGTGTTTACATAAAAGAGCACATGGTCAATGTGAAAAGTGACCGTAGATAGATTACTTCAGTTGCAATTTGGTTACTATATATATTTATAAGAAATAATAATAATAATTTAAAAATGAAAAACACCTTGAATTTCAGCTCCGTTGGCCAAGACAATGGTAGGGGAAACACTGAATATTCATACCTCTGTGATGGTTTCAATGTGCTGGTAGGTCGGAGGACTGTCAGCCACTAACAAGCCCCGACTCTCAAGGCGTTGGCACAGGGCGACACAGGATGCAGCGTCTTTACAGAACGTCTCCAGCTCAGAGAACTTCCACACCCTGCCCTCTCTGTTGAAGTGCTTCTGGGAAGTCCTGGCCCTCACTTCCTCCATCGCTCGCTGCTCCGGGGTGTGTTCTTTCATGCACACCCTGTGCAGGTGAGTTCTGATTGAAAGCTGAGGGGTGTTGCAGAGCAGGCAGAACACAACCCTTCTCTCCATTGCCCTGTGAACAGAGAGGGAATGGGAGAGAGAATGAGAGAGAGAGACATAGAGAGAGATATATTATTTAGTATAAATACAAAGGCTACGTATTACCTCTCAGGTGCCATATTGAAATGATGGCTCTTCAGCAGACCCCCATTTTACTATATCCCCAGCCGGGCTTGTTTTTGTGGACATTGAAGCCCCAAGAGGGGTGGACCATTTACAGTCATGTGTCAAAACACTTCATCATACCCCAGAAATCTCCCCAGCCTGGTCTGGTCAGGGTCACCTGTACCCCCAAGCTTCCCTGGCCTGAGATGGCATGCCTTTTAAGCATGACTTTGCACTATGCCAAATGTATCTGACAGCTTTAGTTACTGTACATATTGAAGTGAGTGGCTAATATATTGTCCCTATATTTTTGAATGTATACATACAACTTGCTAATATAAAACGTAAATCAATGTCTTGACTGTTTTCCTATCTGACCATGGCTGTCCTCTGTCTCCTGCTATCGGTATATTTTGCGCAGTCTATCTCTGCTCACGCTGTTGCCTCGGCGTGTTCTCCTGCGTGTTGGCCATGTGTTGCACTGGAGCCAGACACCGCAAAACATACATTCAAAACAGGCAACAACCGGAAGACAGAGAAGAAGAACAGATACGTGATATAAACAAACAACAAATAGCTGTGCGTTAGCTTCACCTTCGCATGTGTTCTTTGCAGGCGTGTGTTGAGGTTTGACGTGGTGGTTCCAGCAGTGGATAACAGCTTCTGGCCTGGACACAGTTTGCACCTCACCGTCACATTCCTGTATATCCTTCGGACGAACTCAAAATAATGGGCATACCTCCATACCTCTTGTCTGTCAGTGTGATCATGACTGATTTTAATAAGTAACGAAGTAACTCGTGTCGGGGCAATGTTAGTAACTGTAGTGTGATTACTGAATTATAAAAGTAGCGCTTTACACTACTCCGTTACCGACACAAGTTATTATTACACCCAACTCTGCAGACTACCGTATAAGATTGCAATTGTAAACACGTTATTGCTAGCCTTATATGAGCCACTAGCTTTTGTTCATAGTTGGCATATTACACTGAACAACTAGCAAACGTAGGTTAGCTTATACAAAAACTGATGCTCCGCTCAGAGCCGAAAAGACACTGTACCCCCGCGTCCCACTACACCACTGACCACCAGTAACTGTACTACGAAGCCAGTTCAACATACCCTGGATATGTTTGAGTTATCTTAACTAATCCTAACAAACGAGAACTCGCTACGGAGGACCCTAGCGACCCTAACTCTATGGATGCTTTTCATTTTTCAGTTAAAAGGGACCTTTAAATGTTTGCACAAGTGGAAGACATACGATGATCCCTCTGTTTCCCACAGGAGGGCGTCAAATCTTTCCCCCCAAAAGTGTGTGGCACCCTGGTTCGGTGTCTTGTGTTTTGGCCGACATGTGTGTGTGTTTTACTCAAAATCTCAAAATTGCATATTTCTGCTATTAATAACTTTTCATAGGACGCTCTGTTTGCTTCAGGCTCAGTTTTCATGTACTGTGCATCCAACGGCACCGTCGGCAAGACTGTAGGACGACATGAAGTGTAGTTATGGCACATGTTCAGATTCTGCTATTTCTGCTGAAATAGCAGAATCTGACCTACCAGTTTTCATCGCATGACTCTGTCTCCTGAATTAAAACAGTTCCCCCCGAGTTTTAAGACCAATGTACCCATGTTTAGAACACTTCGAGATTTGTCTTGGCAGAGGAGAAGCGCTATATAAATTAAATATATTATTATTATTACTACAATGATGTGTGCGCACCCATCAATGAAATTAATGAAAAAGTTGTATTTCTGCTCCTGAAATTGGGATTTGGGTCCGTTTCATTTCTGACCTTATGAGCATTTCTTTGTAAATTATTAAAACACTAACAAAAAGAAAAGCTTCATGTGTACATAGTGAAAACATATACAATTAAACGTTTTTTTAAATTCAGACTCATTGGCCTTAGCTCATTTTCTGTGAATAACATATATACGAACACATTGTCAATGACCACCCACTGCACATTTATATTACATACAGAGGGGAAGCATCTATTGCGGTGAAATACTCTGACCTTCAACCTACATGAAGCCAGGAGCTTATATTATGTAATAGTTATCCATTTATTTTATTGTTCTCTTTTTTATAGTAAATCTTCCTTTTAATTCTTAAGTTATCAAATAAGTTGTACCATGCCTCTGTTTTGTAAAGGCAGCCTTTGGGCACCGGGGGATGGGAGACCTGCTCATTATAAAGCTGGGAAACAGGTGGTAGTGGGCCTCCGCGCACCCGGTAGGCCTATGGTTTTTTACCATCGGGTAAGAAGGAAGAAAAATGCCTGATATGTGTATAATAAATTGCACTGAAAATACTTTTGCTCGGACCTTCATTTTTACCCATGCGTACGATTTGCTGACGGGTGCCTCAGCGGCGCTTTGCTTTGAGTTATATTTGTTTCTTATATTTTTATTAGGGCCGGGACTTTAACGCGTTAATTAAGATTAATTAATTACACAAAAATTAACGCGTTAAAAAAATTAACGCATTTAATCGCACTTTAATCGCACTTATTTTTGCACAGCGGAACGTTTCTCACTGGATGAGTTTCAGGCGTACCGATTATACTGGAGCACCAACTAACGTTCATGACTTCAGCATGGGACTTCAAACAACAACAAACCACGGTGAACAATAGTCAAACATGAACGAACAAGCTGATGAGACCGCTTTGGTCGGCCCCGTGGATGGGACATTTTGTTTTAAAAAACGGACGGATGGAAGCGTCGATAAGAGCACGTTTGTGTGCAAATTATGCAACAAAGAATTTGCATATCACCGCAGCACATCAAGCCTAAAGTATCACCTAAATGCAAAGCATGTAGCAGCTAGCGTGGACGTTAGCCCGACTCCGAGTGCAAGGAACCACACCCTGACCCAACCCACACTCAACCAGATGACTGGTTTCAGTAAGTCCACGTCTGAGAGAATAACCAGCTCACTGGATTGGGCATTAAGGATGGCCCGGGGCCATCTAGCATTTAGCTCGGGCAATGAAGCCTCACCTGCTGGTTGCCCGATCGGGCAATCTATTATGCCAGTATCATGCAGCTCGCGGATCCAGTAATGAGTGACCCGACAGTAAAACTAAACATATCTATAACTAGTTTAGGTAGTTTGAGAGGTCATTAAAATAGCTACGTGTGATATTCTAACCTGAAGTGTGTGTTTTGTTCCGCTCACCGCTGCATGTGCTCATGCAGAGCTGTGTGTCGAGTCTCGACTCGTCAGCAGCAGCTGATCTCTCTCTCCCGTCAGATTAGACTTCACTCGCGTTTATGTCCATATCGATCAGATCCAGCTAGTTCTAGCTAATGATATGACTACCTGCTTATTAAAAGACAACTACACAATAAGTGTCGCTATGCAACTGGATGAGGCCACAAAGTATACCGCAGCATTATGCATTTGTTTACATGCCCACCGGAACCCCGAGGCATTACCAACAGATCAACGCACAATCAACCCATACAGGACATCTCTTTCTCCACATTAAGTGTTAGACATTAGAGTTGACTATTCTTGTCTGTCACATAAGTGGCGCAACTGAAGCGGTATTGCTCTAAAGGGAAATTATTTTGACCGAAGATATTTAGATTTGCCGGCTAACGGGAAACTCTGACGTGTGCTTCGCGGATGCGCTCGGCTCCTCTCGACTGCTGCTCGGGTCTGCTCGGTCATCTTCCGGATGAGGAGGCATTCGTTCGACCAATTTACAAACATTACATTACATTACAAACATACATAATGTGGCCCTGTGCTTAAAAATGCGATTAATTTCGATTAATTAATTACAAAGCCTCTAATTAATTAGATACATTTTTTAATCGAGTCCCGGCTCTAATTTTTATGATTAAAAAAATCCGCCTCATGAATGGATACTATTTTTTTGGAAACCCTTTTTCTGTGGATGGCCCGCTGCAAAGAGGGATAAAAGGATTTCCTTATTGAAACTTCCGTGAGTCGCTTGGAAAGACAAAAGAGAGGAGGACAGACGCCGGCCTCGTTTTGGAAATGTTTGTACACGAGGCAGTGCGCGTGGGACTCGTGAGTAAACAAGAGGAACAAATGAATGAGTCATGCTTGTTGTGATGTAATGAATGAATGCAGACACAAATGAACATATGAGCCAAATGTTATGGATGGAATAAGTACAACGATTCATCAAAGAAATAAGGACGTCTGTGCATGCCAGTTTTACGCACGCTGCGGAGTGCAGCGTTATGGATGAACGCGGACGCAATCTGATCAAAGGAATTGAATAACATTTTAAAAGCAACTCAAGTAAAAATGACTGAACCTAAAACTGTCATGGAGGCAGAGGATCTTTTACAAGTAACATGCAATGAATGATATCAGTCTGAGTTATGGTCATCAGTTAAAATACCTGCTATTGGTGGTCATTTTGTTTCATGTTTGTCCCGTCTCTAATGGCTCATCCATTGTATGCTAGAAATAAATATTCACATCAATTCAACCACAAGTCACACATGCAGAATTCTCACTGCGTTTCATCTACTTGTAGGGCAGGACTAAAGTGAATTGAAAAGACTGAGAGAGCAGGTCTTTATTAATAAAGACAGTGGAACATAGGGGAATAAAAACACCTCTGGGTTATGGTTTGGGGTTACCCTAACCCAGAGCTGTCCCCTGCCGGGTTTGGGCCAGCTCTGGTTTGGGTGAGGCTAACCCCAAACCCTAACCCAGAGATGTCATGACATAGCACAGGAAGAAACTGGCTTTTGGGGCGTGTATTTGTGCTTGGACGATATAAAGGCAGCAGGTGAGGAGTGATGAGAATACAATGATTTGTCTCTGCCTTTGGTGACACACAGAGCTTGGAGACTTTTTTGGAGACCCAACTTTTCTCTGCGCCCATAGGGAGCGCAGCCGGACAGCAGTGAGACACGAGCCATACAGCTGCCAAATAATATTCCGGTGCACTTCGACAAGCAAAAGGTGAGTACACTTTACCATGCTCAGCTGACAGATCATTCAAATCACTCAAACACTGACATCTCTGCTTATTTGTGAAATGACAGAATGGAGCACAGCGTTCTGGATCCTTCCTGGGACGACGATGGCATCGATATATTTGAGTTGAACGATGCCCAGCATTCAGTTGCTGGCTCCGACAGCTCGGCCCTGGATGTTCAAGAGCGCATAGACGTTACCCAGCAGGTATTTATGCAGGTGTTCCAGGACGAGGTGGGGAAGATGAGGTCCCTTATATCCAGCATCAGCCAGGAGTGGAAGAAGGAGCTCCAGGACCTGCAAGAACAGGTGACCCAGAAGATAGATGTGAGGTTCGGGGAGAGGTGGAGCCAGGTTCAGGAAGAGCTGGCAGGGAGAGAGGCAACCCTGGGTCAGAGATTCAGGGACCTCGGGGACAGTCTCTCTGCCCGGCTCGATTTATTCCACACCCTGATCCCCCAAGGACCCCCAGCGACCCAGCCAGAGGCAGGCATGTTCAACCCGTTTTTTTCTCTCTGCACTTTTCAGTGGAATATTTAAAATAATATTGTTTTTGTCATTATTTGTATTATTATTATTCACTGTGGTTTTCAGAATGATTTTTAAGTGCATTAAATTATGTCTCTGTCCCACCTCCAGATCAGCGGCAAGAAGAGCCATGTTCACAAACGCCACCGCCTGCAGGAGCCGTAGCACCACCTCCCTCACCTCCGTCATCTCCATCACCTTCATCCCCTGCATCTCCGCAGGCCGTGAGAACCAGCCCAGGTTCACAGACGCCATCGCCCATGGTCCAGAGGACAGAGGCCAAGAGCCTAGAAGAGCTGGATGCAGACCTGGCTGAGGCACTTCGCCCTCACTATTCTGAGAACATTACACCATTGGAAAAACTCTCCTCTCTCCAGCGTGCTTTCTTCCTCTGGAAGTTGGACGTCATGCAAATAAAAGGTAACCAAAAAACACAAATGTGCACCTGTAAATTGGCAAAGGAATGACATCTGATGCATGTACTAATGTAAATGTTCCTTCTCAGACACCAAGGACCTGAACCAGAAGGCGACGGTCATAGCGATTGATGGCGAAGAGAAGGGCATCTGGCTTCCCGATTGGAGACCAAAAGAAACAACATGTCTCCAGGCCTACCTTGCGGAGAGGATAAAGTCTGCCCTGCGGAAGAGGCGCCGCTCCGACCAACTGAAGTGCGATTTGCACACTAAGTTCAGGAGATTCTTTAACCCAGACCAGGACTAGCGGGTTCTGGGTTGAATAACTTTGTATATATGTTAATTGATTTGCTGTGTCTTTTATTCTTGTGTGTTTATTATTATTTGTTATATTATTGTATGAGTTCAATTTGTTAGTGTTCCTTTATCTATGTTCAATACATGCTCTTTTTTCTCACAAAGATCTTTGTCTGTGATTTCAACTCATTCCATCTGTCACTTTAAAAGAAATGGCTAAATCACCACACTCCAGGTGGACTTTTCAGAGGACAGCCTGTGTTTGTCAGGTGGGAGTTTCAGGCAGTAATAAGAGTAACAGTATGTGAAGCAGGCAAGTACGTGTTTGTGTCCATTCATATGCATTCAACCACACACGCTGAATAATAGCACATTTATATATGTAAATACAAATGTAATGGCTCAAATACATGAGTATTAAATATAACATTATTTTGAAAACTATAACACAAATTAAGAAGAAATATCTAATTATAATCACAATATAGCAAAAGATATGTTTGTGAAATGAGTGGTTTACTTTGGTGCTTTAAGTTTATCCTGATGATTATACTTGTGTGCTTCTCTCAATAATTTCTTTAAACTATTTTGATGTTGTTTACAAATATTCAGTATGTTCAATCTACATTAATACATTTGTTGGAAATTCCCCTTGTTTTCCTTAATCTGCGTTATATTATTTATATTTTAATCAGGCAGATTTAGGGACAGCTAAAGTAGCTCTCATTTTGTGCAGATCACTCACTTTACAACAGCTGTCGCAGACTGTCATTGTTGTTTGCAGACTGTCGGTAAAATGGTCGCCGGTGAGCTGCGTGACAATGTAAGCATATATGAAGATCTTTAAAGTTAGGAATGTTATAAGAAGTAATGATTATAAGAAGTATGCATAATGTCCTGCTAAGTCAGTGTGTTCATAAGTCTATTAATGTCCCGTTTCTGCTGCTATGTAGTTCCGAAATTAAGCTAATGCTAGCAAGTGCCGTAAAACGGGCCCTTTGAGTGGCCCGTGATGAAATTGAGTTTGACCCCCGCTTTATAAATGTCTTGCCCCCTTGTGTGTCCACTGAGGGCAGGTGGGTGCTGTAGATTAATACATATAATGTGCGCTGTCCTCAGGCTCTGCTGCGCGCTGGCTCTGTGCAGAGTACGCCCAGGTGGCGCTAGCTCTGCAGCAGAGAGCCGAGCTGCTGTCACGAGAATTAATATCAATTATTCTATTTAATAACTCTTACAGTACATTTGTAATTAACATGTATATTTGATACCTTTTTTAATGCCATTTTATTTCTGTTGAGACGTTTACATTTTGGAATGTTACAGATAATGGAGCAGATACTTGAGGGCCTCACATACAGTATAGCCCTTAATTCACATAATGACCCGCCCCCCTCTGGTTATTGATTATTATTATTAATAACCAGAGTCTGGTTAGTTATTGTAATAAGTGTAATATGGGCCTTATTTCTATTTCTGTGTTATTTTGCAGAAACCATTCTCTACTCTACATTCTCATTATCTTCATCCTCAGGGGAAAGCTGTACATTTGCGTGGTCTGTTATTCAGCAAATTAAACTGAAATGTCATTTATCTAAAGGCTGTATCTTTTCAATACTCTTTAAATGGTGTGCTGCACTTTGGCTAATCTTTACATTAGAATTCACATGAATGCTTTTGTGACTCTCAAACACCGGCCCACAGTTCACACATACCAAGCGGTTTATGATAGGGACACATGTAACAACATTCTGATATTAAAAAGTACATTAGAGCTTATAGCACATATATCTTTGATCAAACGTACATATGTCGGCCTCCTTCTTGCATGTTTTTTACGTTAACAATAACTAATATACTTGTGCAAAGTCTTGGTAAAAATGTAATGTCCTTTTGAAATATTGAATATGGCTTGTTTTTATAGAGAGAGGACATTGAGCTCAGAAGGGACCGTCCTGAGAAGCCTGGGTGCCTACCTGAAGGAGGACAGCAAGAGTCTGATCAAGGAGTATCTGGTAAGTCACTTGACTGTAAATGTTTTGTATTAAATGTACATAATAATGTGTTTACCATATAATGGATTCAACTTAAGTTTGTTGTTTTTATTGCCCTATAATTATGGTTTTCTTTCACACTGAACCTTTTTGACTTGTTATGCTATGTTTACGTTTTCAAAAGAGTCATTGATCTTTTTTTGCTCCATGTTTCTTACTGGGGTTCCAGCAGCCTGACACTTCTTGACAAAGGATGTGTAAGCATCCCTCAGCGAGCCCTTGTGATCAATGAAGCCCAACTCGTGCACTGACCAAAGGCGCTTGCTGGTGACAGGAAGGCACCTGCTTTTCTGTGTCGGTGTTGGTGGTGGTTCCTCGTCCAGATCAATCCCTTGGACATCTTCCACTGGTTGTTGTGGTTCCTCGTCCTCTGGCTTTTCAGCTTTTGTGGCTGGTTTAGGCTTTGCTGGTTGATGCCTGGCCTCTCTGACAGAGCTCGTACCAGTCAGTTCCATTCCAGCCCAGGATTTTCTTTTTCCGCACGTCACGGAGAGTGAAGGCTGGAAAGAACTTTGGTTTAAAGTAATTCATTTGATTAAAGTAAAAAAACAAAACTTTTTAACTTGCTATGTTTACCTTTTCAAAAGAGTCATTGACCTTGTTTTCCACTTTTTTTTAGAATGAAGAGAGCTGGAGCCCCCCCCATCATCATGCTCTGCTTCCACCGAGGCGCCATCGAGAGCATCCTGAGCATCACGCTGTGGTTTGGAAGCTGCACAGCGTCTCTGCATAAGCTCCAACTGGTCCAAAACTCAGCCCTCCGTATCATTACAGAACCATCATGGATCATATCACTCCGGTTCTTCAACATCTCCATTGGCTCCCCGTTAAACACCGCATCGACTTCAAAATGTTGCTCCTCACCTTCAAGGCCCTTCACACTCTTGCACCTCCATATCTCTCTGAACTCCTTCACACCTACACTCCCTCTCGTGCTCTCCGATCCTCCTCTGCCTTCCAGCTCACTGTACCTTCTGCCCGCCTGACCACCATGGGGTCAAGAGCCTTCAGCCACTCTGCCCCCCGTCTCTGGAACTCTCCCACTAGACACCCGCAATTTGGACTCGCACTCAACCTTCAAATCCTGCCTGAAAACCCACCTTTTTAAACTGGCGTATTCTATATCATAATTCCTCTAAACTGATTGTTGCTTTTAAGTCTTTGTTTTTTTAAGTCTTGCATTACTGTCTGACCTTCTTTGTTGCTTGTTTTTAATTATGCTCTGTAAGGTCTCCTTGAGAGCTTTGAAAGGCGCCCATAAATAACAATTATTATTATAATAATTCTTACAGCTTCTCTCCGCCCTGCCCCCACTGGACTTTAACACCCCCACACAAACTCAGACACTCAAATCCAGCAGCAGACACTTTTCTACGCTGCTGTCGACAGTCTTGCACTAATGTACATTACCAAAGATATTCAAGTGACTGTTATCTGTCTTATCAATCAATAGATTGTTGTGCTTGTATCTTAATGTGTGCACGTGTATAAATGTGTCTGTTTATTGTGTATACGATATACATATTTTTATATATATTTATATTTTTGTATTCAGGATTTTAAGAAACGGTATTTCGATCACTTTGTCTGTACACACAAACTGAAAGATTGATAATAAAGTTGACTTTGACATATGATTTAGTTGACGCATCCCTTAACCTTTTATGTGCAATAAGACATTGTGTTTATTTAAATCTTCCCTTAATTAACATTACCTGATTCAATAAATACATAAACTCTATATATAAAAGTTAATCCGATCTAACAGTTGCTTAATTATTTCACACTAAAACAACGAAATGGAAAAACAAAGCATTGCATGTGAGTATTTACATTAAACATACCAAATACAATTGAATAACATGACATAAAGTCAACGTTTTGGCTTAATTATTTGTTTGAGTGCATGTTGGTTTAACGTGAAGGTCAAGCACTCCTCGATCGAAGGGCCGAGGCACATCCTGTTTCAGCTGGACTGCCTCAAGTCCCAGAGGAAGGACGTGCTGGACCTTGTGATGCCAACTGTGAGAAGGTCTGCTTGATTGGCCCACAGTGAAGCCATCCTCCACTGCTGTGCTCTGAGGATCAGAAGGAGATAATTGAGGGGGTGGAGAGAATCCTGGGGAGAGGGGGACCCAGACACTCAGCTGGGGGACTCCTCTGTCAGGACCAGAAGGACACCTGACAACAATTGTGATGCCTCCAGCCAGAGCCGGCCCGACCCATTAAGCGACATACGCAGCCACTAAGGGGCCCCCTAGCAAAAAAACAAAACACACTTTGTCATACAATCTAAATGTAGTAAATGTGGCTGTTTGGCCACTGACGTTGCCATAACAACACCTGCATTTAAATGTGCAAACTCTTTTTGTGACAGATTTTTGCAAGAAATTATAATTCTTCTGAATGATATTCCTATCGACAGCTAGTTTCTATGTGAACATTATGAGATGGACAGCCAGAGAGAATACATGAAAAACAGTTATGAAATACTATATGACAAAATAAGAATACAGTTTGAGGGTGAGTGATGGGGGCCCCCAAGCCAAAGCTCGCTTAGGGCCCCCAAAAGTCTAGGGCCGGCCCCTACCTGTTTGCAACTTTACGGTGCCACACGCGATACTAACGCGAGTCATTGTTTATCTCATTGCCGTTATTTGACGAGCGCTTCTACAAGCAAAAGGTGAGGAAACTGTACCATGTACCATGCGGCAATTAAAGCAGTTGCTTTAAGTTGATGTCAATTCGTTTTTAGTTATTTAATGACCATGTTTTGTATTTAGCTTTAAAATGACCGCAGCCCTTTCAATGCTAAAGGCTTATACAGGTGAAAGATTGAATCTGACTGTGGCTGTGGCTGTTGTTTAATGAATGCAGGCAGGACAAATGACAACATGTAGGCTATTGACTTTGTTTTTCAATGTGACCCCGTTTTGCACTTATCTAATAAACTTGTAATTAACCTATATCTTGCTTAAATTAATCTCGTTTACCACAATTACATGAATGCATTCAATGGGTTAGGTCAACGTTGTGCTGTCATAACGCATGCATTTGTGTCAAGTAGTGGATAGTTAAAATGTAATTTAGAGCGTTTTGTAATAAAAGTAACCCTTCCCCGCTCTCAACTTAATTCACCATCCCCCACATGTTGCCATTTTGATAGCTCTACTGATGTGTGTGTGTGTGGTGTGTGTGGGAGTTGGTGTTGATTGTTGACCAAGTTGTCAAAAATAGCAGCTCACAGGTTGTCAACACTGAAATCTCTGCTTACAGGATGGAGTCCATGAGTGCCTATATGTCCTGGGACCCTACCCTGTTTGACTTAGATGGATACCAGTCTCCAGTGGCCGGCCAAGACAGCTCGGAGCAGAATAGGTCCTTCCTCTCCAGCATCAGGCCGGACCTGCAAGAGCAGTTTGCTGCGGGATATTGATGTGGGGGTGGATCTGGTGGGGAGATCCCTGGATCATGGCTTCAGGGCACTCAATGACAGCATATCAGCCAAGTTTGATGCTTTAAAACAGCCTGATCCTCCAAGGACCTCCACGAGCCGCAGCGCCACCTCCACAAGCTCCATCACCTGCATCACCTCCATCACCTCCGTCACCTCAATCCCCTCCATCACTGCGTGCCCAGAGCCCAGAGGCCAAGAGCCTGGAAGAGCTGGAGAGAGACCTGGCTATGGCACTCCGGCCTCACTATACTGAGGGGGGGTGCCTCAAAAGATAAGCTCTCCTCTCTCCAGCGGGCTTTCTTCCTCTGGAAGCTGGATGTCATGCAAATAAAAGGTAACTAACAAACACAAATGTGCACCTGCTTATTGGCAAGGGAATGACATTGGGTACTAATTGTAAATGTTAATTCTCAGACACCAAGGACCTGAAGATGAAGGCGGCCGTCATTGCCATTGACGGCGAGGCCAAGGGCATCTGGCTTCCCGGTGGAGGCCCAATGGAACAAAATCTCTCCCTCCTACCTTGGGAGAGGATAAAGTCTGCCCTGCGGAAGAGGCGCCGCTCCGACAAACGGGAGGCCAATTTGGACACGAAGTTCAGGAGGTTCTTGAACCCAGACCAGGACTAGCGGGTTCTGGGTTAAATAACTTTGTATATATTTTTAATTGATTTGCAGTGCCTTTTATTCTTGTGTGTTTATTATTATTTGTTATATTATTGTAAATAGTTCAACTTTATTTGTTAGTGTTCCTTTATTTATATTCAATACATGCTCTTTTTTCTCACAAAGATCTTTGTCTCTGATTTCAACTCATTCCATCTGTCACTTTAAAAGAAATGGCTAAATCACCACACTCCAGGTGGACTTTTCAGAGGACAGCCTGTGTTTGTCAGGTGGGAAGCTGCTTAGTTTGAAAGAGGGCAGTCTACAGTTCTACAGTTCTACAGTTCACACATACCAAGCCCTTTATGATATGAATACATGTAACAACATTCTGATATTACAAAGGGAGAGTCCCCCCTTTAATATCATGCATGACACGGTCAATTTGAAGCTAGTCCAGGGCGAGTTTCAGCCAGTAATAAGAGTAACAGTATGTGAAACAGGCAAGTACATTTGTGTGTCCATTCATATACATTGAACCACACAACAACTCACACACACTGAATAATAGCACATTTATATAAATACAAATGTAATCACTCAAAAACATGAGTATTAAATATAACATTATTTTGAAAACTATAACACAAATTAAGAAGGACAATC
>CM070434.1:192208-196968 GCA_036324595.1 Champsocephalus gunnari | reverse complement strand
TCGCCCACTATCAAACGATGATACGCACATACTCCAGATCAGCCCCCATCACAACTAATATACGCACATACTCCAGATCAGCCCCCATCACAATAATATACGCACATACTCCAGATCAGCCCCCCATCACAACTAATATACGCACATACTCCAGATCAGCCCCCCATCACAACTAATATACGCACATACTCCAGATCAGCCCCCCATCACAACTAATATACGCACATACTCCAGATCAGCCCCTCATCACAACTAATATACGCACATACTCCAGATCAGCCCCCATCACAACTAATATACGCACATACTCCAGATCAGCCCCCCATCACAACTAATATACGCACATACTCCAGATCAGCCCCCATCACAACTAATATACGCACATACTCCAGATCAGCCCCCCATCACAACTAATATACGCACATACTCCAGATCAGCCCCCCATCACAACTAATATACGCACATACTCCAGATCAGCCCCCTCATCACAACTAATATACGCACATACTCCAGATCAGCCCCTCATCACAACTAATATACGCACATACTCCAGATCAGCCCCCATCACGACTAATATACGCACATACTCCAGATCAGCCCCCCATCACGACTAATATACGCACATACTCCAGATCAGCCCCCATCACAACTAATATACGCACATACTCCAGATCAGCCCCTCATCACAACTAATATACGCACATACTCCAGATCAGCCCCCCATCACAACTAATATACGCACATACTCCAGATCAGCCCCCATCACAACTAATATACGCACATACTCCAGATCAGCCCCCCATCACAACTAATATACGCACATACTCCAGATCAGCCCCCATCACAACTAATATACGCACATACTCCAGATCAGCCCCCCATCACAACTAATATACGCACATACTCCAGATCAGCCCCCATCACAACTAATATACGCACATACTCCAGATCAGCCCCCCATCACAACTAATATACGCACATACTCCAGATCAGCCCCCCATCACAACTAATATACGCACATACTCCAGATCAGCCCCCATCACAACTAATATACGCACATACTCCAGATCAGCCCCCATCACGACTAATATACGCACATACTCCAGATCAGCCCCCCATCACACTAATATACGCACATACTCCAGATCAGCCCCCATCACAACTAATATACGCACATACTCCAGATCAGCCCCCCATCACAACTAATATACGCACATACTCCAGATCAGCCCCCATCACAACTAATATACGCACATACTCCAGATCAGCCCCCCATCACAACTAATATACGCACATACTCCAGATCAGCCCCCCATCACAACTAATATACGCACATACTCCAGATCAGCCCCCATCACAACTAATATACGCACATACTCCAGATCAGCCCCCATCACAACTAATATACGCACATACTCCAGATCAGCCCCCCATCACAACTAATATACGCACATTACTCCAGATCAGCCCCCCATCACAACTAATATACGCACATACTCCAGATCAGCCCCCATCACAACTAATATACGCACATACTCCAGATCAGCCCCCCATCACAACTAATATACGCACATACTCCAGATCAGCCCCCCATCACAACTAATATACGCACATACTCCAGATCAGCCCCCATCACAACTAATATACGCACATACTCCAGATCAGCCCCCATCACAACTAATATACGCACATACTCCAGATCAGCCCCCCATCACAACTAATATACGCACATACTCCAGATCAGCCCCCCATCACAACTAATATACGCACATACTCCAGATCAGCCCCCCATCACAACTAATATACGCACATACTCCAGATCAGCCCCCCATCACAACTAATATACGCACATACTCCAGATCAGCCCCCCATCACAACTAATATACGCACATACTCCAGATCAGCCCCCCATCACAACTAATATACGCACATACTCCAGATCAGCCCCATCACAACTAATATACGCACATACTCCAGATCAGCCCCCATCACACTAATATACGCACATACTCCAGATCAGCCCCCCATCACAACTAATATACGACATACTCCAGATCAGCCCCCATCACAACTAATATACGCACATACTCCAGATCAGCCCCCATCACAACTAATATACGCACATACTCCAGATCAGCCCCCCATCACAACTAATATACGCACATACTCCAGATCAGCCCCCCATCACAACTAATATACGCACATACTCCAGATCAGCCCCCATCACAACTAATATACGCACATACTCCAGATCAGCCCCCCATCACAACTAATATACGCACATACTCCAGATCAGCCCCCCATCACAACTAATATACGCACATACTCCAGATCAGCCCCCATCACAACTAATATACGCACATACTCCAGATCAGCCCCCATCACAACTAATATACGCACATACTCCAGATCAGCCCCCATCACAAACTAATATACGCACATACTCCAGATCAGCCCCCCATCACAACTAATATACGCACATACTCCAGATCAGCCCCCCATCACAACTAATATACGCACATACTCCAGATCAGCCCCCATCACAACTAATATACGCACATACTCCAGATCAGCCCCCATCACAACTAATATACGCACATACTCCAGATCAGCCCCCATCACAACTAATATACGCACATACTCCAGATCAGCCCCCATCACAACTAATATACGCACATACTCCAGATCAGCCCCCCATCACAACTAATATACGCACATACTCCAGATCAGCCCCCATCACAATAATATACGACATACTCAGATCAGCCCCCATCACACTAATATACGCACATACTCCAGATCAGCCCCCATCACAACTAATATACGCACATACTCCAGATCAGCCCCCCATCACAACTAATATACGCACATACTCCAGATCAGCCCCCATCACAACTAATATACGCACATACTCCAGATCAGCCCCCATCACAACTAATATACGCACATACTCCAGATCAGCCCCCCATCACACTAATATACGCACATACTCCAGATCAGCCCCCATCACAATAATATACGCACATACTCCAGATCAGCCCCCATCACAACTAATATACGCACATACTCCAGATCAGCCCCCATCACAACTAATATACGCACATACTCCAGATCAGCCCCCCATCACAACTAATATACGCACATACTCCAGATCAGCCCCCATCACAACTAATATACGCACATACTCCAGATCAGCCCCCATCACAACTAATATACGCACATACTCCAGATCAGCCCCCATCACAACTAATATACGCACATACTCCAGATCAGCCCCCATCACAACTATATACGCACATACTCCAGATCAGCCCCCATCACAACTAATATACGCACATACTCCAGATCAGCCCCCCATCACAACTAATATACGCACATACTCCAGATCAGCCCCCATCACAACTAATATACGCACATACTCCAGATCAGCCCCCATCACAACTAATATACGCACATACTCCAGATCAGCCCCCATCACAACTAATATACGCACATACTCCAGATCAGCCCCATCACAACTAATATAGCACATACTCCAGATCAGCCCCCATCACAACTAATATACGCACATACTCCAGATCAGCCCCCATCACAACTAATATACGCACATACTCCAGATCAGCCCCCCATCACAACTAATATACGCACATACTCCAGATCAGCCCCCATCACAACTAATATACGCACATACTCCAGATCAGCCCCCCATCACAACTAATATACGCACATACTCCAGATCAGCCCCCATCACAACTAATATACGCACATACTCCAGATCAGCCCCCCATCACAACTAATATACGCACATACTCCAGATCAGCCCCCCATCACAACTAATATACGCACATACTCCAGATCAGCCCCCCATCACAACTAATTAGCACATACTCCAGATCAGCCCCCATCACAATAATATACGCACATACTCCAGATCAGCCCCCATCACAACTAATATACGCACATACTCCAGATCAGCCCCCATCACAACTAATATACGCACATACTCCAGATCAGCCCCATCACAACTAATATACGCACATACTCCAGATCAGCCCCCATCACAACTAATATACGCACATACTCCAGATCAGCCCCCATCACAACTAATATACGCACATACTCCAGATCAGCCCCCATCACAACTAATATACGCACATACTCCAGATCAGCCCCCCATCACACTAATATACGCACATACTCCAGATCAGCCCCCATCACAACTAATATACGCACATACTCCAGATCAGCCCCCATCACAACTAATATACGCACATACTCCAGATCAGCCCCCATCACAACTAATATACGCACATACTCCAGATCAGCCCCCATCACAACTAATATACGCACATACTCCAGATCAGCCCCCATCACAACTAATATACGCACATACTCCAGATCAGCCCCCCATCACAACTAATATACGCACATTCTCCAGATCAGCCCCCCATCACAACTAATATACGCACATACTCCAGATCAGCCCCCCATCACAACTAATATACGCACATACTCCAGATCAGCCCCCCATCACAACTAATATACGCACATTCTCCAGATCAGCCCCCCATCACAACTAATATACGCACATACTCCAGATCAGCCCCCCATCACAACTAATATACGCACATACTCCAGATCAGCCCCCCATCACAACTAATATACGCACATACTCCAGATCAGCCCCCATCACAACTAATATACGCACATACTCCAGATCAGCCCCTCATCACAACTAATATACGCACATACTCCAGATC
>CM070434.1:174708-187208 GCA_036324595.1 Champsocephalus gunnari | reverse complement strand
CCCTAAGTAACACGATTACCGTTCAGAGGAGAGTTCAATGAACCCTAAGTAACACGATTACCGTTCAGAGGAAGGTTCAATGAACCCTAAGTAACACGATTACCGCTCAGAGGAGAGTTCAATGAACCCTAAGTAACACGACTACCGTTCAGAGGAGAGTTCAATGAACCCTAAGTAACACGATTACCGTTCAGAGGAGAGTTCAATGAACCCTAAGTAACACGACTACCGTTCAGAGGAAGGTTCAATGAACCCTAAGTAACACGATTACCGCTCAGAGGAGAGTTCAATGAACCCTAAGTAACACGATTACCGCTCAGAGGAGAGTTCAATGAACCCTAAGTAACACGATTACCGTTCAGAGGAAGGTTCAATGAACCCTAAGTAACACGATTACCGTTCAGAGGAAGGTTCAATGAACCCTAAGTAACACGATTACCGCTCAGAGGAAGGTTCAATGAACCCTAAGTAACACGATTACCGTTCAGAGGAAGGTTCAATGAACCCTAAGTAACACGATTACCGCTCAGAGGAGAGTTCAATGAACCCTAAGTAACACGATTACCGTTCAGAGGAGAGTTCAATGAACCCTAAGTAACACGACTACCGTTCAGAGGAGAGTTCAATGAACCCTAAGTAACACGACTACCGTTCAGAGGAGAGTTCAATGAACCCTAAGTAACACGATTACCGTTCAGAGGAGAGTTCAATGAACCCTAAGTAACACGATTACCGCTCAGAGGAAGGTTCAATGAACCCTAAGTAACACGATTACCGTTCAGAGGAAGGTTCAATGAACCCTAAGTAACACGATTACCGCTCAGAGGAAGGTTCAATGAACCCTAAGTAACACGATTACCGCTCAGAGGAGAGTTCAATGAACCCTAAGTAACACGATTACCGCTCAGAGGAAGGTTCAATGAACCCTAAGTAACACGACTACCGTTCAGAGGAGAGTTCAATGAACCCTAAGTAACACGATTACCGCTCAGAGGAAGGTTCAATGAACCCTAACCGCTCAGATAAAGGGTTACTCTTCACATGATGATTAAGGGAATACATGATTTACAAACGGAGTTCTACCTGAGCTTCTCTCTCCCTCAGCAGCCTCCTGGTCTCCTGCTGCTCCTCCTCCTGCTGCTCCTCCTCCTGCTTCTCCTTCTCCTCCTTCAGGAGTTATAAACAGATCATGTGATTACTTCAGTTTTCATGAAGAGTTTATAAGAATATACTTTCTAAAAAAACCTCACCTCTCCTCCTTTCTCCTCCTCCTCCTCAGTCTGGACTCCTCTCGACAGCGTCACCTCTCCTCCTTTCTCCTCCTCAGTCTGGACTCCTCTCGACAGCGTCACCACTCCTCCTCTCTCCTCCTCCCCCCTGCTCCTCCTCTCATCGGCCTCCTCCTCCTCCCGTTGTTTCTCCTCCCTTCTCCTCGTCTCAAGGTCTTTGACTCTCAGCTCCTCCTTGAGACGTTGCACCTCCTGCAGGTTCTTCTCCATGAGACGCTGCACCTCCTCCTGGTTCTCCATCGTGAGACGCTGCACCTCCTCCTGGTTCTCCATCGTGAGACGCTGCACCTCCTCCTGGTTCTCCATCGTGAGACGCTGCACCTCCTCCTGGTTCTCCTCCTTGAGACGCTGCACCTCCTCCTGGTTCTTCTCTATGAGACGCTGCACCTCCTCCTGGTTCTCCTGCAGGTTCTCCTTCTTGAGACGCTGCACCTCCTCCTGGTTCTCCTCCTTGAGACGCTGCACCTCCTCCTGTTTCTTCTCCTTGAGACGCTGCACCTCCTCCTGTTTCTCCTGCAGGTTCTCCTTCTTGAGACGCTGCACCTCCTCCTGGTTCTCCTCCTTGAGACGCTGCACCTCCTCCTGGTTCTCCTCCTTGAGACGCTGCACCTCCTCCTGTTTCTCCTGCAGGTTCTCCTTCTTGAGACGCTGCACCTCCTCCTGTTTCTCCTGCAGGTTCTCCTTCTTGTGACGTTGCACCTCCTCCTGATTCTTCATCGTTAGACGCTGCACCTCCTCCTGGTTCTCCTCCTTGAGACGCTGCACCTCCTCCCGATTCTTCATCGTGAGACGCTGCACCTCCTCCTGATTCTTCATCGTGAGACGCTGCACCTCCTCCTGTTTCTCCTGCAGGTTCTTCTTCATCGTGAGACGCTGCACCTCCTCCTGATTCTTCATCTTGAGACGCTGCACCTCCTCCTGTTTCTCCTGCAGGTTCTTCTTCATCGTGAGACGCTGCACCTCCTCCTGATTCTTCATCGTGAGACGTTGCACCTCCTCCTGGTTCTTCTCTATGAGACGTTGCACCACCTCCTGGTTCTCCTCCTTGAGACGCTGCACCTCCTCCCGGTTCTCCTCCTTGAGACGCTGCACCTCCTCCTGTTTCTCCTCCTGGTTTTCCTCCTTGAGACGCTGCACCTCCTCCTGGTTCTTCTCTATGAGACACTGCACCTCCTCCTGTTTCTCCTCCTGGTTCTCCTCCTTGAGACGCTGCACCTCCTCCTGGTTCTCCTGCTGGTTCTGCTCTATGAGACGTTGCACCTCCTCCTGGTTCTCCTCCTTGAGACGCTGCACCTCCTCCTGGTTCTTCTCTATGAGACGCTGCACCTCCTCCTGGTTCTCCTGCAGGTTCTCCTCCTTGAGACGTTGCACCTCCTCCTGGTTCTCCTCCTTGAGACGCTGCACCTCCTCCTGGTTCTTCTCTATGAGACGCTGCACCTCCTCCTGGTTCTTCTCCATGAGACGCTGCACCTCCTCCTGGTTCTCCTCCTTGAGACGCTGCAGCAGGAGCTTCATCTGGTTCACCTCCTTTAGAGCTCCATCCCTCCTGCTGCTCACACCTGAGACCTGAAGCACAGAGAGGGCATTACTATTAGAACTACAAACAGCTGATCCAGAGAACTACAAACAGCTGATCCAGAGAACTACAAGCAGCTGATCCAGAGAACTACAAGCAGCTGATCCAGAGAACTACAAACAGCTGATCCAGAGAACTACAAACAGCCGATCCAGAGAACTACAAACAGCTGATCCAGAGAACTACAAACAGCTGATCCAGAGAACTACAAGCAGCTGATCCAGAGAACTACAAACAGCTGATCCAGAGAACTACAAGCAGCTGATCCAGAGAACTACAAACAGCTGATCCAGAGAACTACAAGCAGCTGATCCAGAGAACTACAAGCAGCTGATCCAGAGAACTACAAACAGCCGATCCAGAGAACTACAAACAGCTGATCCAGAGAACTACAAGCAGCTGATCCAGAGAACTACAAGCAGCCGATTCAGAGAACTACAAGCAGCCGATTCAGAGAACTACAAGCAGCCGATTCAGAGAACTACAAGCAGCCGATTCAGAGAACTACAAGCAGCCGATTCAGAGAACTACAAACAGCCGATCCAGAGAACTACAAGCAGCCGATCCAGAGAACTACAAGCAGCCGATTCAGAGAACTACAAACAGCCGATCCAGAGAACTACAAGCAGCCGATCCAGAGAACTACAAACAGCTGATCCAGAGAACTACAAGCAGCCGATTCAGAGAACTACAAACAGCTGATCCAGAGAACTACAAACAGCCGATCCAGAGAACTACAAACAGCTGATCCAGAGAACTACAAACAGCTGATCCAGAGAACTACAAGCAGCTGATCCAGAGAACTACAAACAGCTGATCCAGAGAACTACAAGCAGCTGATCCAGAGAACTACAAGCAGCTGATCCAGAGAACTACAAACAGCTGATCCAGAGAACTACAAGCAGCTGATCCAGAGAACTACAAGCAGCTGATCCAGAGAACTACAAACAGCTGATCCAGAGAACTACAAGCAGCTGATCCAGAGAACTACAAGCAGCTGATCCAGAGAACTACAAGCAGCTGATCCAGAGAACTACAAGCAGCTGATCCAGAGAACTACAAGCAGCTGATCCAGAGAACTACAAGCAGCTGATCCAGAGAACTACAAGCAGCCGATTCAGAGAACTACAAGCAGCCGATTCAGAGAACTACAAGCAGCCGATTCAGAGAACTACAAACAGCCGATCCAGAGAACTACAAGCAGCCGATCCAGAGAACTACAAGCAGCCGATCCAGAGAACTACAAACAGCCGATCCAGAGAACTACAAGCAGCCGATTCAGAGAACTACAAACAGCCGATCCAGAGAACTACAAGCAGCCGATCCAGAGAACTACAAGCAGCTGATCCAGAGAACTACAAGCAGCTGATCCAGAGAACTACAAACAGCTGATCCAGAGAACTACAAGCAGCTGATCCAGAGAACTACAAGCAGCTGATCCAGAGAACTACAAGCAGCCGATCCAGAGAACTACAAACAGCCGATCCAGAGAACTACAAACAGCTGATCCAGAGAACTACAAACAGCTGATCCAGAGAACTACAAGCAGCTGATCCAGAGAACTACAAGCAGCTGATCCAGAGAACTACAAGCAGCTGATCCAGAGAACTACAAACAGCTGATTCAGTGTCATGTGAACATACCTGAGTTTGGATCTCCTCCCTCTTCCTCTGCTCCTTCTGCGACTCCTCTCTGAGAGACTTCAGGTCCTCCTCCCTCCTCTTCAGCTCTTCCAACAACCCTCCCTTCTCCTCCCTCACCCTCCTCAGCACCTCCTCGTCTCCCTTCCTCTCCTCCTCCCTCCTCTTCAGCTCCTCCAACAACCCTCCCTTCTCCTCCCTCACCCTCCTCAGCACCTCCTCGTCTCCCTTCCTCTCCTCCTCCCTTCTCTTCAGCTCCTCCAACAACCCTTTCTTCTCCTCCCTCCCCCTCCTCAGCACCTCCTCGTCTCCCTTCCTCTCCTCCTCCCTTCTCTTCAGCTCTTCCAACAACCCTCCCTTCTCCTCCCTCACCCTCCTCAGCACCTCCTCGTCTCCCTTCCTCTCCTCCTCCCTTCTCTTCAGCTCTTCCAACAACCCTCCCTTCTCCTCCCTCACCCTCCTCAGCACCTCCTCGTCTCCCTTCCTCTCCTCCTCCCACCTCTTCAGCTCTTCCAACAACCCTCCCTTCTCATCCCTCACCCTCCTCAGCACCTCCTCGTCTCCCTTCCTCTCCTCCTCCCACTCCTTCAGTTTGTGTTCCACCCTCTTCAGCTCCTCTCTTTGCACTGCACCTCCTCTTCCAGTCTTTTTCTCTCCTCCTCCACCTCCTTCACTCTCTCCTGCAGCCTCTTCCTCCTCTCCTCCTCCCTCTCCACCTCCCCCCTCCAGTCCTGCACCTCCTCCTCCAGCCTCTCCCTCCCCTCCTCCCCCTCTCTGGCTCTCCTCCTCTCTCCCTCCCTCTCCTCTCGCGCCTCCTGCAGCTCCTTCACGTGAGAGGAGATCCTGACCTCCTTCTCTTCCCCCTCCCTCCTCTCTCCCTCCAGGTTCTCCCTCGTCTCCCTCAGCACCTCCTCCAGCAGCTCCTCCTTCACCTCCTTCTGCTTCAGTTGCTCCTTCACCTCCTCCCTCTCCCTCTCCATCACCTCCTTTCTCTCCTGGGCCTCCCTCAGCCTCCCCCTCAGCTGCTGCACCTCCTCCTCTCTCTCCCTTACAGCACTCATCTGTCTCTCCAGGCTGCTCTCCCTCCTCTGCACCTCCTCCCTCACCTCCTGGACCTCCTCCTCCGCCACATTCAGCCTCACCCTTAGCAGCTGCACCTCCCTTTCTCTCTCCCCCACCTCCTCCATCAGCCTCTGCAGCTCCTTCTCTAGTTTCTCCATCCGGTCACACAACGCCTCTTTCTCCTCCTTCAGTTTGAGGGCATATTTTCTGACTCTCTCCACCTCCCCCTCCTTCTCCTTTTCTAATCTCTCCACCTCCCCTCCCTCTCCTTTTCTAATCTCTCCACCTCCCCCTCCCCCTCCCTTTCTAATCTCTGCACCTCCTCTCTCAGTTTCTCCTTCAGTTTGGAGGCTTCTCTTCTGAGTCCTTTAATCACCTCCTCCTTTAGTCTGTGCACCTCCTCCTTCTCTCTCTCTAGTCTCTCTATCCGGTCACACAGCGCCTCCTTCTCCTCCTCTTCCTCCCTCAGGTTCTCCTTTAGTAGTCTGTTCACCTCCTCCTCTCTCCTCCTAACCTCCTCCTTCTCCTTTTCTAATCTCTCTATCCGGTCACAGAGTGCCTGCACCTCCTCCTCGGCTCTCCTCCTCTTCACCTCCTCTTCCTCTCTTCTCTCCTCCTCCTCCTCTCTCCTCTTCTCCTTCAGTTTGGAGGTTTCGTTTCTGAGTCTGTAAATCTCCTCCTCTAATGTCTGCACCTCCTCCTTCTTCTCCTCTGCAGCGTTCAGCCTCACTCTCAGCAGCTGCACCTCCTCCTTTAGTCTCTTATTCTCCTCCATCTCCTTTTTCACCTCCTCTTCTGTTCTCTTAGCTTCTTCTTTGAGTCGCTGCACCTCCTTCTCTTGCACTCGCAGCTCCTCCTTTAGTATTTTAATCTCCTCCTTTTTCTCCTTGTCTGTTTTCTCCACCTCCTCCTGGAGCCTCCTCACCTCCCTCTCTCTCTCCCCCTCCTCCCCCATCAGTCCCTCGATGCGCCTCCTCAGCGACTCCACCTCCTCCTGGAGCCTCCTCACCTCCCTCTCTCTCTCCCCTCCTCCCCCATCAGTCCCTCGATGCGCCTCCTCAGCGCCTCCACCTCCTCCTGGAGCCTCCTCACCTCCCTCTCTCTCTCCCCCTCCTCCCCCATCAGTCCCTCGATGCGCCTCCTCAGCGCCTCCACCTCCCGTCTCTCGCCCCCAGCTCCTCACTCAGCGCCTCCCTCTCTCTCTGACACGCCTCCTTTTCCCTCTTCTCCTCTTCCCTTTTCACCGCCTCCCTCTTCTTCTTCTCCTCCTCCTCCTCCTCCTCCTCCCTCTTCTTCTTCTCCTCCTCCCTCTTCTTCTCCTCCTCCTCCCTCTTCTTCTCCTCTTCCCTCTCCTCCCTCCCAGTCGTCTCTCTCTCCAGCTCTCCTCTCAGGCACTCGATCTCCCCTTCAAAATAAAAGCACAAGAAGCATCTGTTAGACTGGTAGTGTGTGTGCGTGTGTGTGTGCGCGTGTGTGTGTGCGTGTGTGTGTGTGTGTGTGTGCGTGTGTGTGCGTGCGTGCGCCAGTATGGAAAGCCCAAAGTGCCATAATACGCACGTATATACGCGCTAATATACTTGTGAATATTTGCGCTTTTTGATTTGATAATGAGCCCCTCCTTCTGATTTCCATAGCCAATCAATTCAAAGTTTCTTCAACCAATCAGTGAAGAGTAAAGCCAGACCGAAGCAATCTGTAGATGAAAAGTTCCTGACATTGTGAGGCTGTGCTGTAAATTGTACATTATTCCAGATTCAGGGGACTAAGTATTAATTACCTTTGAATATAATAAATATATCAATACAACCTGATCTGTGCCTGCCACACGATTAAGAGACACCTCGGTACAAAGGCCTCCACCACAGCCATCACCCTCCACCCAGCCAGCAAAGAAGCCTCGCCTAGCACACCCACTCCCTCACAGCCACCATCACCCCTCCACACAGCCACCATCACCCCCACCCACATAGCCACCAGCAGCCCTGCACCATCACCCCCACCTACACAGCCACCATCACCCCCTCCTACACAGCCACCATCACCCCCACCCACATAGCCACCAGCAGCCTGCACCATCACCCCCACCTACACAGCCACCATCACCCCCTCCTACACAGCCACCATCACCCCCTCCTACACAGCCACCATCACCCCCTCCTACACAGCCACCATCACCCCCACCCACACAGCCACCAGCAGCCAGACCCCCTGTCTTGGAAGACAGACAAAGACCATGGCACTGCTCCCCCTGTCTTTACATTTATAATGAATAGTTGGTTGAAAAAGTTCTGATATTGGAAATATTGAGATTTTACAGTTTCTAATGTTAACAATAAACAGTTGGTTGAAGTTTTAATGCTCAATTTGTATTTGTACACATCACATGAACCTCAGCATGGAATATGAAGTCATGAATCAGTCCTGATGTAACTTTTCTGTGGGGAAAGTAGAGGGATGGAACTATTTTACTCCAAATTATAATTTACACATTTTCATTTCAGACATGAACAACACATTTGTATAGGCCTACAGTGTAATTCATATATTTCACTACTTTTGTGAACCAAAGACTTTGGAAAACCAGATCTGAAACACCAAAACAAATGGATGACACAGAGTTTGGAAAAAACACTTGAACGCGCTGTCTTTAAACAACTCTCCTGCTATCTCCATCAGAACCACCTTCTGGATCCGCACCAGTCTGGTTTCAAGGCAGGTCACTCCACAGAAACTGCTCTCCTTGCTGTCACTGAGGAACTGCACACGGCCAAAGCAGCATCCCTCTCCTCTGTCATCATCCTGTTGGACCTGTCTGCTGCATTCGACACGGTGAACCATCAGATCCTCCTTCACTCTCCAAGAACTTGGAGTTTCAGGCTCTGCACTTTCCCTCCTCACCTCATACCTCAAAGACCGCACCTACAGGGTAACTTGGAGAGGGTCGGAGTCCGACCCTTGTCAATTAACTACAGGGGTCCCTCAGGGCTCTGTTCTTGGTCCCCTCCTCTTCTCCTGCACACAAACTCGCTCGGATCTGTCATTAGCCCGCATGGTTTTTCATACCACTGCTACCTGACGACACCCAATGAATCCTGTCCTTCCCCCGCTCAGAGACCCAGGTCGTCGCACGCATCTCTGCTCGTCTAGCTGACATCTCTCAGTGGATGTCCGCTCATCACCTCAAGCTCAACCTTGACAAAACTGAACTGCTTTTCCTTCCGGGAAAAGATTGTCCCACTCTTGACCTGACAATCAACATCGGTCCCTCTCTGTCTCGGCTACCTGTCTGTCTGAAGGGACTGCGATGTCCGCACCGCTGTGCAGGAGACGTAGGGAGGGAGGGCTATGGAACTTCACAGTCTAATCTCCCGACCTGATATTTTAATTTTGTATTCAATCAATATATTGTTGGAAAGGGAAACGGCAGTAGATATATATTCATTTGTAAAAAATAAAAAAGGGGGGAAAAACACTTTCTCTGGAGGAAGAAAAAGTGCAGGGGCTCAAGCCCACTTTGATGTCTATGTGTGCACGTGCCTGTGTGTGTGTGTGTGTGTGTGTGTGTGTGTGTGTGTGTGTGTGTCTCACCCTTCAGAGTGTGTTTGACCTGCTTCATGGTGAGGAGGTGAGTCTGCATTTGACATCGATCCACCTCCAACTCAGAGAGCTGCTGCTGCTGCACACACCGTCTGCTGCAGGGACACACACACACTCCTGTGGGGGAGAGGAGGGGGGAGGAGGAGAGGGAGAGATGCTGTTAAGTTTAACGATTTAATTTTGCACATGTAAAACTAAATAAAAAGTCACAACTTCAGAAAACAGAAAAAAAAGATTTCTGACTTTTCTCTCAGATTTCCGGCTTGTTTTTCAACTTTCTTTTTTTTGTTGGAATTTGGACTTTTTGGTGGTGATTGAGGTTTTGGTGGTGATTGAGGTTTTGGTGGTGATTGAGGTTTTGGTGGTGATTGAGGTTTTGGTGGTGATTGAGGTTTTGGTGGTGATTGAGATTTTGGTGGTGATTGAGGTTTTGGTGGTGATTGAGATTTTGGTGGTGATTGAGGTTTTGGTGGTGATTGAGGTTTTGGTGGTGATTGAGATTTTGGTGGTGATTTAAGTTTTGGTGGTGATTGAGGTTTTGGTGGTGATTGAGGTTTTGGTGGTGATTGAGGTTTTGGTGGTGATTTAGGTTTTGGTGGTGATTGAGATTTTGGTGGTGATTGAGATTTTGGTGGTAATTGAGATTTTGGTGGTGATTGAGATTTTGGTGGTGATTGAGATTTTGGTGGTGATTGAGGTTTTGGTGGTGATTGAGGTTTTGGTGGTGATTGAGATTTTGGTGGTGATTTAAGTTTTGGTGGTGATTGAGGTTTTGGTGGTGATTGAGGTTTTGGTGGTGATTGAGGTTTTGGTGGTGATTTAGGTTTGGTGGTGATTGAGATTTTGGTGGTGATTGAGGTTTTGGTGGTGATTGAGGTTTTGGTGGTGATTGAGATTTTGGTGGTGATTTAAGTTTTGGTGGTGATTGAGGTTTTGGTGGTGATTGAGGTTTTGGTGGTGATTGAGGTTTTGGTGGTGATTTAGGTTTTGGTGGTGATTGAGATTTTGGTGGTGATTGAGATTTTGGTGGTAATTGAGATTTTGGTGGTGATTGAGATTTTGGTGGTGATTGAGATTTTGGTGGTGATTGAGGTTTTGGTGGTGATTGAGGTTTTGGTGGTGATTGAGATTTTGGTGGTGATTTAAGTTTTGGTGGTGATTGAGGTTTTGGTGGTGATTGAGGTTTTGGTGGTGATTGAGGTTTTGGTGGTGATTTAGGTTTTGGTGGTGATTGAGATTTTGGTGGTGATTGAGATTTTGGTGGTAATTGAGATTTTGGTGGTGATTGAGATTTTGGTGGTGATTGAGATTTTGGTGGTGATTGAGGTTTTGGTGGTGATTGAGGTTTTGATTAAGGTTTTGGTGGTGATTGAGATGTTGGTGGTAATTGAGGTTTTGGTGGTGATTGAGGTTTTGGTGGTGATTGAGATTTTGGTGGTGATTGAGGTTTTGGTGGTGATTGAGATTTTGGTGGTGATTGAGATTTTGGTGGTGATTGAGGTTTTGGTGGTGATTGAGGTTTGGTGGTGATTTAAGTTTTGGTGGTGATTGAGGTTTTGGTGGTGATTGAGGTTTTGGTGGTGATTGAGGTTTTGGTGGTGATTGAGGTTTTGGTGGTGATTGAGGTTTTGGTGGTGATTGAGGTTTTGGTGGTGATTGAGGTTTTGGTGGTGATTGAGGTTTTGGTGGTGATTGAGGTTTTGGTGGTGATTGAGATTTTGGTGGTGATTGAGATTTTGGTGGTAATTGAGATTTTGGTGGTGATTGAGATTTTGGTGGTGATTGAGATTTTGGTGGTGATTGAGGTTTTGGTGGTGATTGAGGTTTTGATTAAGGTTTTGGTGGTGATTGAGATGTTGGTGGTAATTGAGGTTTTGGTGGTGATTGAGGTTTTGGTGGTGATTGAGATTTTGGTGGTGATTGAGATTTTGGTGGTGATTGAGGTTTTGGTGGTGATTGAGGTTTTGGTGGTGATTGAGGTTTTGGTGGTGATTGAGATTTTGGTGGTGATTTAAGTTTTGGTGGTGATTGAGGTTTTGGTGGTGATTGAGGTTTTGGTGGTGATTGAGGTTTTGGTGGTGATTTAGGTTTTGGTGGTGATTGAGATTTTGGTGGTGATTGAGGTTTTGGTGGTGATTGAGGTTTTGGTGGTGATTGAGGTTTTGGTGGTGATTGAAATTTTGGTGGTGATTTAAGTTTTGGTGGTGATTGAGGTTTTGGTGGTGATTGAGGTTTTGGTGGTGATTTAGGTTTTGGTGGTGATTGAGGTTTTGGTGGTGATTGCGGTTTTGGTGGTGATTGAGATTTTGGTGGTGATTGAGATTTTGGTGGTGATTGACATTTTGGTGGTGATTGAGATTTTGGTGGTGATTGAGGTTTTGGTGGAGATTGAGGTTTTGGTGGTGATTGAGATTTTGGTGGTGATTGAGGTTTTGGTGGTGATTGAGATGTTGGTGGTGATTGAGATGTTGGTGGTAATTGAGGTTTTGGTGGTAATTGAGGTTTTGGTGGTGATTGAGATGTTGGTGGTAATTGAGATGTTGGTGGTAATTGAGGTTTTGGTGGTGATTGTGATTTGAATAATAACAACGTGATATTAGTACCGCAGCTCCTGCAGCTCCTCCTGCAGCTCCTCCTTGTGTCTCTTTAGAGCCTCCAGCTCCTCCTGCTGCCTCCTGCTCTCCCTCTGCTGCTCCTCCTGCTGCCTCCCTCTCTTCTGCGCCTCCTTCACTGCCTGCTGCAGCTGCTCCTGCGCCTCCTGCAGCTCCGTGCACACAGATGCATGCTGGGAGGTCAGCTGAGGAGACACACACTCACATTAACACACACATTATATACGATGCAGGAGTGAGTGACTTCACCTCCTCCTCTGTACCTCCTTCAGGTGAGCTCCCTCCCTCCCTCTCTCCTCCAGCAGGGAGGCCAGCTGTCTCTCCGTCTCCTCCGTTACTCCCTCCTTCTCCCTCTGCTCCTCCCTCAGCTGACGGACTACAGACGCCTCCTCCTCCCTCTGCAGCCTGGAGACAAAACATTCAGTTTTATCTTAAAGGTCTCTTTCAGGCGTTTCTGAAAAGTCTCAGAAACAGATGTAAAAACATGATCAGCTCCGTTTGGAGGAGTGGGCACGGAGCGATAGAGAGGGTCCTCTGACACTTTGAGAGTCTCCTGACACACGGGGGGACACAGGGACACACGGGGACCACGCCGGGGGGGACACGCGGGGGAGACATGCTGGGGGGGACACGCCAGGGACACACGGGGACCACGCCGGGGGGGACACGCGGGGGGAGACACACGGGGGACACGCGGGGAGACACACGGGGAGACACGAGGACA
>CM070434.1:169708-172208 GCA_036324595.1 Champsocephalus gunnari | reverse complement strand
TCGACCAATCACAGACATGGAGAAGCTGCTGACAGCGCAGCGTCATACTTCCTGAATGAAGAGTGAACTCTAATATCAGACACATGAAGAAGTTAAACTTTAAACATGACTCAAACACTTGATCAGGATCAGAGCCTCAGAGCTGCAGCTGAGTGCTGCACGGCCAGACACGCTCAGGGACTCGGATCAGGAGACATGTGATACATCGTGAAGTGATGTGCCGCAGACTGGACTTAGTGTACTCTGATCCGGGTACTGATGTGACTGGACTTAGTGTACTCTGATCGGGTACTGATGCTGACTGGACTTAGTGTACTCTGATCCGGGTACTGATGCTGACTGGACTTAGTGCACTCTGATCCGGGTACTGATGCTGACTGGACTTAGTGTACTCTGATCCGGGTACTGATGCTGACTGGACTTAATGTACTCTGATCCGGGTACTGATGCTGACTGGACTTAGTGCACTCTGATCGGGTACTGATGCTGACTGGACTTAGTGTACTCTGATCCGGGTACTGATGCTGACTGGACTTAGTGTACTCTGATCCGGGTACTGATGCTGACTGGACTTAGTGTACTCTGATCCGGGTACTGATGCTGACTGGACTTAGTGTACTCTGATCCGGTTCTGATGCTGACTGGACTTAGTGTACTCTGATCGGGTACTGATGTTGACTGGACTTAGTGTACTCTGATCCGGGTACTGATGCTGACTGGACTTAGTGTACTCTGATCCGGGTACTGATGCTGACTGGACTTAGTGTACTCTGATCGGGTACTGATGCTGACTGGACTTAGTGCACTCTGATCCGGGGTACTGATGCTGACTGGACTTAGTGTACTCTGATCGGGTACTGATGCTGACTGCACTTAGTGTACTCTGATCCGGGTACTGATGTGACTGGACTTAGTGTACTCTGATCCGGGTTCTGATGCTGGCTGGACTTAGTGTACTCTGATCCGGGGTACTGATGCTGACTGGACTTAGTGTACTCTGATCCGGGTACTGATGCTGACTGGACTTAGTGTACTCTGATCCGGGGTACTGATGCTGACTGGACTTAGTGTACTCTGATCGGGGTACTGATGCTGACTGGACTTAGTGTACTCTGATCCGGGTACTGATGCTGACTGGACTTAGTGTACTCTGATCCGGGTATGATGCTGACTGGACTTAGTGTACTCTGATCCGGGTACTGATGTTGAGGCAGATATTTAAGAGCTTTTCTTAACGCTAATGTTCTAACGTAGGCTGTTGACGATGGCGGTGAAGTTTGTTGGTTCCGTTAATACGTGATTTTGGGCGTCAAATAGCGCGTATTTAATTATGAAATAAACTAATATAAATAGTTACATATTTTGTTATTTTAATTATTAATAAATAAATTTTTTATGATTATTTATTATAGTTAATTTCTTGAGTTCATCTTTTATTAGAAATAATCTATTAATTAATAACCAAATCATACCATATGTATTAATTTTTAATTTTACAATTACTTTTAAAATTTAATTTAAAAATTTATCTAAAATTTTTTAAATTTTTAAAAATAATACTATATCCAAAAAAACAAAAATAACCAAATAAAAAAATTATACAATATTTCACCAAAAAAAAAAAAAAAAGAAAATTAAATAAAAAACCCAATCAACCAAAAATACATTTATATTAAAAACAAAAGAATTTATACGCATTAATTTTTATTTACTTTTTCCCTCCCACCTTTTAAAATATTTTCTTCCTTATATTATGTGGATTGAGATTTTGGTGGTGATTGAAGTTTTTGGTGGGTGATTGAGATTTTGGTGGTGATTGAGGTTTTGGTGGTGATTGAGATTTTTGGTTGTGATTGAAGTTTGGTGGTTGATTGAGATTTTGGTGGTGATTGAGGTTTTGGTGTGTGATTGAGGTTTTGGTGGTGATTGATTGAGGTTTTGGGGGTGATTGAGTTTTGGTGGTGATTGAGGTTTTGGTGGTGATTGAGGTTTTGGTGGTGATTGAGGTTTTGGTGGTGATTGAGGTTTTGGTGGTGATTGAGGTTTTGGTGGTAATTGAGATTTTGGTGGTGATTGAGGTTTTGGGGGTGATTGAAGTTTTGGTGGTGATTGAGATTTTGGTGGTGATTGAGGTTTTGGTGGTGATTGAGGTTTTGGTGGTGATTGAGATTTTGGTGGTGATTGAAGTTTTGGTGGTGATTGAGATTTTGGGGGGTGATTGAAGTTTTGGTGGTGATTGAGGTTTTGGTGGTGATTGAGGTTTTGGGGGTGATTGAAGTTTTGGTGGTGATTGAGATTTTGGTGGTGATTGAAGTTTTGGGGGTGATTGAGGTTTTGGTGGTGATTGAGGTTTTGGTGGTGATTGAGGTTTTGGGGGTGATTGAAGTTTTGGTGGTGATTGAGGTTTTGGTGGTGATTGAGGTTGTGGTGGTGATTGAGGTTTTGGTGGTGATTGCGGTTTTTGTGGTGATTGAGGTTTTGGTGGTGATTTAGGTTTTGG
>CM070434.1:144708-162208 GCA_036324595.1 Champsocephalus gunnari | reverse complement strand
CTGACACACACCTGTTACACACCTGTTACACTGACACACACCTGTTACACTGACACACACAGACACACACCTGTTACACAGACACACACCTACACACTGACACACACCTACACACTGACACACACCTGTTACACTGACACACACCTGTTACACACTGACACACACCTACACACTGACACACACCTGTTACACAGACACACACCTGTTACACAGACACACACCTGTTACACTGAAACACACCTGTTACACACTGACACACACCTGTTACACAGACACACACCTGTTACACTGAAACACACCTGTTACACACTGACACACACCTGTTACACTGAAACACACCTGTTACACAGACACACACCTACACACTGACACACACCTACACACTGACACACACCTGTTACACTGACACACACCTGTTACACTGACACACACCTGTTACACTGACACACACCTGTTACACTGACACACACCTGTTACACACTGACACACACCTGTTACACTGACACACACCTGTTACACAGACACACACCTGTTACACACTGACACACACCTGTCACACTGACACACACCTGTCACACAGACACACACCTGTTACACTGACACACACCTGTTACACTGAAACACACCTGTTACACACTGACACACACCTGTTACACTGACACACACCTGTTACACAGACACACACCTGTTACACACTGACACACACCTGTTACACTGAAACACACCTGTTACACAGACACACACCTGTTACACAGACACACACCTGTTACACACACCTGTTACACTGACACACACCTGTTACACACAGACACACACCTGTTACACTGACACACACCTGTTACACTGACACACACCTACACACTGACACACACCTACACACTGACACACACCTGCACACAGACACACACCTGTTACACTGACACACACCTGTTACACTGACACACACCTGTTACACAGACACACACCTGTTACACTGACACACACCTGTTACACAGACACACACCTGTTACACTGACACACACCTGTTACACAGACACACACCTGTTACACACACCTGCACACAGACACACACCTGTTACACTGACACACACCTGTTACACACTGACACACACCTGTTACACTGACACACACCTGTTACACACTGACACACACCTGTTACACTGACACACACCTGTTACACTGACACACACCTGCACACAGACACACACCTGTGTGACAGACACACACCTGCACACAGACACACACCTGCGTGACAGACACACACCTGTCACACTGACACACACCTGTTACACAGACACACACCTGTTACACAGACACACACCTGTGTGGCTCACCTTGTTCTGCAGGCGGTGGATGAGCAGAGCCTGTCTGGCCTCTCTCTCTCTCCCCTCTCTCGCCCGGCTCTTCCTCTCTCTCTGATCTCCCTCCCCCTGCAGGGAGAGGAGGGGGGGGCACACCGCCTGGGACAGCTGGAGGGAGAGGGGGGGGGGCAATCTTTGACTTTGATCAATCATTCATCTGTTTCTCCCTCACCCTCACTCTCTCTCTCCCTCTCTCTCTCATTCATCTGTCTCTCTCTCTCTCTCTCATTCATCTCTCTCTCTCTCTCTCTCATTCATCTGTCTCTCTCTCTCTCTCATTCATCTGTCTCTCTCTCTCTCTCTCTCTCTCTCTCTCATTCATCTCTCTCTCTCTCTCTCTCTCTCATTCATCTGTCTCTCTCTCTCTCTCATTCATCTGTCTCTCTCTCTCTCTCTCTCTCATTCATCTGTCTCTCTCTCTCTCTCTCATTCATCTGTCTCTCTCTCTCTCATTCATCTGTCTCTCTCTCTCTCATTCATCTGTCTCTCTCTCTCTCTCTCTCATTCATCTGTCTCTCTCTCTCTCTCATTCATCTCTCTCTCTCTCTCTCTCATTCATCTCTCTCTCTCTCTCATTCATCTGTTTCTCTCTCTCTCTCATTCATCTGTCTCTCTCTCATTCATTTCTCTCTCTCTCTTTCATCTGTCTCTCTCTCTCTCTCATTCATCTGTTTCTCTCTCTCTCATTCATCTGTTTCTCTCTCTCATTCATCTGTCTCTCTCTCTCCCTCTCTCTCTCTCATTCATCTCTCTCTCTCTCATTCATCTGTCTCTCTCTCTCTCATCCATCTGTTTCTCTCACTCTCTCTCTCTCTCTCTCTCTCTCATCCATCTGTTTCTCTCTCTCTCTCTCTCATTCATCTGTCTCTCTCTCTCATCCATCTCCTCTCTCTCTCTCTCTCTCTCTCTCATTCATCTCTCTCTCTCATTCATCTCTCTCTCTCATCTCTCTCTCTCTCTCTCTCTCATCCATCTGTTTCTCTCACCCTCTCATTCAGAGCTCTGTTCTTGACTCCAGCTCTTCTCTCTCGGCTCGACTCTCGGCTAGATCTTCGTGCAGACGACTCACTTCCTGAGTAAGCCCCGCCCTCTCCTGCTGCCATCCTATCAGCAGCTCTGACTGCATGCTCAGAACTGATTGGTCCCCAGAGATCCTGCAGAGAAGAAGTATTACATCATCAGGTTAAAGTGTTATAATTGCTCTCAAACGCCTGCTAAGTGCACACTGATCTGAACCCACAGCTGGCGTCACCCCGTGGGAGTATACATATATAAATATATATATATATATATATATTATATATATATATATATTATATAGTTGAACCGCATACTCCTGCTTTATCCGACCATCTCTCAGTCCCTTCTGAAGTACTGTTACGAGACTACAAAGCATTAGTCAGAAGCTCTTGCAGCAGAAACCTATCTGTTAGTGCTATAGCCACATTTAAGGAAGAGATTCCACCAATACTTAACTCGATAGCATGTCTGCATGTAGGGGAGGAAACTTATACAACATGTACACCACCCCAAAGTGATCATGTTGTTGATAGTGCTATAGATGCGCTGCGAATACAATGAGCCTCTGTTGCTCCTTTGAAAGAGAAGAAAATAAAGCAACATAGATTAGCTCCATGGCATAATGCTGAAACCCGCAGAATAAAGCAAAAGTCGAGACAACTTGAAAGGATATGGCGTTCCACTAAACTTGAAGAATCTCGTTTAATCTGGCATATTATTCTCAATGAATATAAGAAAGCACTGCGTAAAGCGAGAGCAGCTACTACTCTTCATTAATAGATGAGAATAAGAATAATGCAAGATGTCTCTTCAGCACTGTAGCCAGGCTGACAGAGAGCCACAGCTCCATGGAGCCTTCTATTCCCACAGCACTCAGTAGCAATGATTTTATGTGCTTTTTTAACGGTAAAATTGTTACTCTTAGAAACAAAATAAATGACCTCTTGCCTTCGACCAGTATAGTGTTATCAACAGCTCCCGGGATCGTAAGTTCTAATATTACACTAGATAGTAAACTAGAATGCTTTTCAGCCATTAACCTTGAACAATTACATTCAATGATTCTCTCTTCTAAACCATCAACGTGCATGTTAGACCCAATTCCAACTAAGCTGTTGAAGGAAGTTTCTCCATTAATTAGCACTTCTTTATTAAATATTATGAATATGTCTTTATTATCAGGCTATGTTCCACAATCATTCAAAGTAGCAGTGATAAAACCGCTTCTTAAAAAGCACAACCTCGATCCAGAGGTTTTAGCCAACTATAGACCTATTTCTAATCTTCCGCTCCTCTCAAAGATTCTTGAGAAAGCGGTCGCAAAACAGCTGTTACTTAAAAAACAATGATGTATCTGAAGACTTTCAGTCTGGCTTTAGAACACATCATAGCACAGAGACAGCTCTGGTTAAAGTCACAAATGATATTCTAATAGCCTCAGACAAGGGACTTGTCTCTATTCTTGTTCTGCTCGATCTCAGTGCTGCATGTGATACTATCGACCATGATATCCTATTGCAAAGACTAGAGCACTTGGTTGGCATACAGGGAACTGCTTTAGGCTGGTTTAGGTCCTATCTATCTGAACGCTCTCAGTTTGTACGTGTTAACGATGAATCTTCCACGCAAACCAAAGTTAGCCATGGAGTGCCACAGGGCTCAGTGCTCGGACCTATTTTGTTCACATTATATATGCTTCCGTTAGGCAATATTATAAGGAATCATTCTGTAAACTTTCATTGTTATGCGGATGATACTCAACTATATTTATCAATCAAGCCTGATGAAATTAATCATCTAAATAAAATTCAAGACTGCCTTAAGGACTTAAAAACGTGGATGACCTTAAACTTTTTTTGGTCCAGCTTCCCCTGGAGGCTGTCTGGAGGTGTACTCAGGTCTCAGGTGGACTTGGTATCACATAAAGAACGATATTCAGTAATAAGTCTGGCAACAATAAATGGTTTAAATTATTTATTCAAGCGTGCAATGTTTTGAACAGACATCCCCAGTCCCCTCGTGTGTCTTTTTGTAGTCCTCGCTGTACGCGTCCGCATATCGGCATCGCAACCACGACCTCACGCACTGGGACTGAAAGGGCATCAAAGTGTTCCTACGGAGCCACACGCCAACAGACGAATGGAAACGACAGAAGAAGCGATCGAAATGTGTATTTCCTGGTTATTCGACAAAGGCCACGCCCCTGATACATCTGCCTACCGTTAGAGAACATCACCAGTTGTTCGTCCCACAAGTTATACGTTAAAACACCGGGACTCAAACCGGATAGACCCGGAGAGTTACCGGGAGGGACTCAAACCGGATAGACCCGGAGTTATATTAAAAAAAAATAATAATAAATAAACTGCGAACTTTAAGGCTACGATGTATGTGATGTCAGATAGTAATATAAGAGTAATACATGCAAAACAGATTTGTAAAATATCCGTAAAGAAAAAGTAAATCTGTTTCAAATGGGTGTTGAGAGATGTTTCCATAGATCTCTTCATGTTGCTCTCAAAGTGCACCAGGTTGATGCTTTCACTTCAATATTCAAAGGTGTGTGTGTGTGTGTGTGTGTGTGTGTGTGTGTGTGTGTGTGTGTGTGTGTGTGTGTGTGTGTGTGTGTTGCAGTCGAACAGTCCCCTGTAGCGCCCGGTACCATGGGAACCCCCACATGGTGGAGCACCCTCTACGGACCGTCAAGCTGCCCCAAAAGCCACCTCTGGCGCCGCCACTGGCCGCACAGCACCGGAGAGTTAACGGCTGAAATACCGGCTAAAAAGGACCGTTACTTTGAACAGATATCACCACCGCCTGTTAGCATCGTGCTAGCTGCACGTACACAGTGTTTATAAAGTGAATACAGTGTGTACCTGCTGGGTCTTCAGCGTCGAGCCGTCGGGAGCATTCACACACTTTATAAAACTGCTGCTCTGCTTCGGTGAAAACATTCAACACGTTGTAAACACGTTAATCCGCTAACAGGCTAGCTATCCTGTTGTTGTTGTTAGCATTTTCAAACAGGGAAACTTCTTCCGCCCCGGTGACGTCAGAGGTCAGGTGACTGAGAGCAACTGTCTGTGAAACAAACAGCGCCACCTGTCGGCCCTTAGCGCTTAGGGAAATAATACAAATACATTTATATTAATACATACATTTTAAATATATCCATCACAGTGGAAATCATGATACACACATTTTAAATATATCTATCACAGTGGAAATAATGATACACAGTGGCGGTTCTAGACCAATTTGACTGGGGGGGCCCACTGGGGGGGCCAGTTATTTTCTGAGGGGGGCACAATAAATGCAGGACGAAAAAGAGAACTAGACAGTATGAAGTAATGGGGCATAAGAAAACAATGCAATACAGATATTGGTATTTATTTCAGTACACTTATTTATTTCAGTAGTAGTAGAACCTTTATTTATCCAGGAAATCAATTAAGAACCAATTCTTATTTACAATGATGACCTGACAGGAGGCACAGGCTTCCTGAGGGGCACTGCAGAACCCAGAACACAAACACAGAGCAAAGAAGACAGGCGTAGCAGTTCAACATATAACAACTCTAAAACAATATTGCTGTGGTTCAATCAGTCATTAAAATCAGCACCAGGCAAAGCGGCTGCATGTGCACCAGGGTGTATATCAGAAAGATCTTATAGTTATTACTGTTAGCTTCAGCTTAAGTTATAGTACCATTTTCGCACTAACACCATATCATATTTATATAAAAATGAAGGCAATGAACAGTTACATCTCTGCTTCACATCACAAACATACAACACATTACAAACAAAATCCAATTTGGCAAACCGATCAAAAGTTTACAAGAGCACCAGAAAATATACATTTTTAAATCCACAGAAAAGGATTTAATGTAAAAGTCTACAAATCTTAAATGTTGACTTTAAATGAACTAAAATACATGGATATAGATAGAAAACATAGATTTCAGATGTATTATTATTTCCCATGAGACACGTGGGCTATTTATCAAACATGAAGACTGAATTCAGAACGCACGCCTGTTCTGCACGCGCACTCATCAGTTTCGTCTATTCCGTCACATTTCTAATAAACGTGATATCTGGAAAACACACAGATTCACATATAAAATGAAGGCAATGAACAGTTACATCTCTGCTTCACATCAGGGTGAGGGTGAGGCCTTTGACCTCCTTGACTCCAGACTAAGCAGACCCAGGTTGCTCAGTCTCTCATCAGTGATGGTGGATCTGAGAAAAGCTACGCTCACAGGAAGCAGAACTGACTGCTGTCGTGCAGAGTCTGAGGAGCTCAAACACACTTCTTTATAATGAACCGAACAAGCTCCACTGCACCGTCAGGTCTCTGCGTCCCAGTCTTTATGTTCTAGCATTCTGCTGGACTGATGGAGCTCAGGCCCCAAGTCCTTTGCATCATACAAACAGCAAATGAAAACAGAGTGGTGTCCTTCAGAGAGGCTTCACTGCTGGGGTAAGAGCTTGGATTCATTCGTCATGAGACCCGTCTATTAAGCTCATTGAGCCTCTGATCAATGGCAGGGAGGAAAAGGCTGTCCGAAGCCCGTGCTCTGTCTCCCTCTGTCTCCCTCTGTCTCCCTCTGTCTCCCTCTGTCTCCCTCTGTCTCCCTCTGTCCAACAGCAGTCAGGACGAAGCCTTCAGCAGGTTAGAGCTCAGGCGTCCTGCTGCTGGCGGTATTGCAGCATCACGTGGCTCACAAATGTTCAACACAAGTTATCACAAAAGGACTCCTGCCTGAAGTCGTTCAACGTCTGAACTAAAGACCCAACTAAATCCACCGCCTTTGAAAGGTCGAGGGATGCAGACGGAGTGTTACAAGATGCACAATGAATTCTAGATCCGACTGTGCCAGCAGACCACGTGCCTCGATAGATCTCTCACCGTTGGGCTATGTCGTGCAGGACTCGCTTGAGGGCCGGTAATCTGTCCATAACGTTTCCATTATGCTACATGATGGGAGTTCTCTTTTCTCGTACGGTGCCACAGAACAACACAAGCACTTGTCTTTGTATTGTTATTATTTATAAAGTAAAGTAACTTGTTAATAGTTACTTTTATAATTTAGTAACTAATAAAGTAATTAGTTACTTTTTGAGAGCAGTAACTATAACTATTACTAGTTACTTTTTTTAAGTAACTAGCCCAACACTGGCAGGGGCCCATCCCAGCTGTGTACAGACCCCCTAATCCCACCAGACCCGCTGCGCCGCCCCGCGCCCATCCCCCAAATAAACTCGTGTTTAAATCAACAACAACTGCGAGGCTGCACACACGACGCTCCGCTTCCGCAACGTTTTGAAATGCGCCTGGTGGGTTATCAATCAATCAATCAATCAATCAATCAATCAATCAATGTTTATTTATAGCCCAATATCACAAATGTTACATCTGTCTCAGTGGTCTTCACAGTGTGTACAGAATATCAGTATGACAATACGACACCCTCTGTCCTCAGACCCTCTGTCCTCAGACCCTCTGTCCTTAGACCCTCTGTCCTCAGACCCTCTGTCCTCAGACCCTCTGTCCTTAGACCCTCTGTCCTCAGACCCTCTATCCTCAGACCCTCTGTCCTTAGACCCTCTGTCCTTAGACCCTCTGTCCTTAGACCCTCACATCGTACAAGGAAAAACTTCCGGAGAAACCCCCACAGTTTAAAGAGAACATGGAGAAACCTCAGGGAGAGCAGCAGAGGAGGGATCCCTCTCCAGGACGGACAGACTGCAATAGATGCCGTGTGTAAATTGAAAAGATAATACATTCTACATGTGGGGAAGCTGGGTTAATCGGAACATGAGAGGACACAGGTAGAGACAGAGAGAAGGAAGAAGTAAGATGTCCCCATGAGAGGACACGGGTACAGACAGAGAGAAGGAAGAAGTGAGATGTCCCCCGACAAACTAAGCCTATATCAGCAAAACTAGGGGTCTGAATCTAATCAGCCCTAACTATAAGCTTTATCAAAAAGGAAGGTCTTAAGCGCACTCTTAAAAACGGATAGGGTGTCTGCCGCCCGAACACAAACTGGAAGCTGATTCCACAAATGTGGAGCTTGATAAGAAAAGGCTCTGGCTCCCATTGTACTTTTAGAGACTCTAGGAACAACCAACAACCCTGCATTCTTGGAACGCAATGCCCTAGTAGGCCAGTAGGGTATAATGAGTTCTTTAAGGTAAGATGGCGCCTGCCCATTAAGGGCTTTGTAGGCGAGAAGAAGAACTTTAAATGCTATCCTGTGTTCTATAGGGAGCCAGTGTAAGGCAGCCAGAACAGGAGTCATGTGGTCCCTTTTCCTAACTCTGGTTAGTACACGAGCCGCAGCATTTTGAATCAGCTGAAGCCACTTGACTGACTTCTTGGTACTCCCTGATAGTAAAGAGTTACAATAATCCAGCCAGAAGTAACAAATGCATGGACTAGTTTCTCTGCATCGCTTTGAGGCAAGATATGCCTGATTTCTGCAATGTTACGTAGATGGAAGTAGGCGGTCCTTGAAATTGATTTGATGTGGGCGTTAAAGGATAAATCCTGATCAAATATAACACCAAGATTCCTTACAGTCTCACTGGAGGCCAAATTAATGCCATCCATAGTTAGTATATCTTTAGATCATTTGTTTCGTAGATTCTTCGGGCCAAGTACAATAACTTCAGTTTTGGTCGTGTTTAACATCAAGAAGTTTAAGGTCATCCACGTTTTTAAGTCCTTGAGGCAGTCTTGAATTTTATTTAGATGATTAATTTCATCAGGCTTGATGGATAAATATAGTTGAGTATCATCCGCATAACAATGAAAGTTTACAGAATGATTCCTTATAATATTGCCTAACGGAAGCATATATAATGTGAACAAAATAGGTCCGAGCACTGAGCCCTGTGGCACTCCATGGCTAACTTTGGTTTGCGTGGAAGATTCATCGTTGACACGTACAAACTGAGAGCGTTCAGATAGATAGGACCTAAACCAGCCTAAAGCAGTTCCCTGTATGCCAACCAAGTGCTCTAGTCTTTGCAATAGGATATCATGGTCGATAGTATCAAATGCAGCACTGAGATCGAGCAGAACAAGAATAGAGACAAGTCCCTTGTCTGAGGCTATTAGAATGTCCTGTGTGACTTTAACCAGAGCTGTCTCTGTGCTATGATGTGTTCTAAAGCCAGACTGAAAATCTTCAAATAAATCATTGTTTTTTAAGTAACAGCTGCTTAGCGACCGCTTTCTCAAGAATCTCTGAGAGGAACGGAAGATTAGAAATAGGTCTATAGTTGGCTAAAACCTCTGGATGGAGGTTGTGCTTTTTAAGAAGCGGTTTTATCACTGCTACTTTGAATGATTGTGGAACATAGCCTGATAATAAAGACATATTCATAATATTTAATAAAGAAGTGCTAATTAATGGAGACACTTCCTTCAACAGCTGAGTTGGAATTGGGTCTAACATGCACGTTGATGGTTTAGAAGAGAGAATCATTGAATGTAATTGTTCAAGGTTAATGGCTGAAAAGCATTCTAGTTTACTATCTAGTGTAATATTAGAACTTACGATTCCGGGAGCTGTTGATAACACTATACTGGTCGAAGGCAAGAGGTCATTCATTTTGTTTCTAAGAGTAACCATTTTACCGTTAAAAAAGCACATAAAATCATTACTACTGAGTGCTGTGGGAATAGAAGGCTCAGTGGAGATCACAGACACACGGATCAGAGGCTCGAGCCGGAGCAGGGAGAGTTTCTAACTATATATATTTCTTATTGTTTACCTACTTTGCAACTTAGTGTTAGATAGTTCCTGTTCCGGCACAGAGGCCGAAGCACCTGGATGTGCACCTGGTTCTGATCCCTCAGGCCACGAGGCGAAGCACCTCAACTGCACTATCTTACTTTATTGTTGTTGTTTATTTGTTTGTCTTGTGAAGGCACTGCTGAGGAACCTCATCTCAGCTCGGACACTAAACCTTTACATGTTGAGTCTTTAGTAACTTTATAAACATCACAACAAAACATCACACATCTGTATTGAATGATCACAGAGTAGAACGAAGTATTCAGTGTGCACTCCCCAGGAGACGAGGCGCGCCGTGTTTATTGAGAAGGCCTCTCACAGGGACACACCAGTCATATATTATATCATATTATGTGTACGTATAGCAGCTGGAGAACAAGTGGTATAGCTTATAAGTTATTAACAGTATTTAAAAAGTACAGATGTCTCTTCCAGTTTACAGGGTGAGGTGAGCCACTAGGGGGCGCTGTCGTCATCAGCTGAGCTTAACAAGACTTTGCAATAGCATGTCTTTAGAAAGTGCTGCAGACATCTCAGCTCCTTCTGAGGGAGGAAGGTCTGAGGACTTGGCGTGCGGGAGCCGCTGGAGTCCTGCTCCAGACTCTCTCAGTGAGCACCAGCTGTGCGTCAGGGGGTCTGCCGTGCGGCCCCCCCCTCAGAAGGTCCTGAGCTTGAGCACCAGCTGTGCATCGGTGGGTCTGCGGCGCGGCCCCCCCCTCAGAAGGTCCTGAGCTTGAGCACCAGCTGTGCGTCAGGGGGTCTGCCGCGCGGCCCCCCCCCTCAGAAGGTCCTGAGCTTGAGCACCTTGCTGAGGCGCGAGGTGGCGCTGGAGTAAACCAGGAAGGAGCCCTCCTCCTCGGTGCTGAAGTGCTCCCAGTCTCTGCAGCCGACGGTGGGCAGACTGTGAGCCGCGACGAAGCCCTCGTAGCCCTGCCACCTGCACACACATTGGAGGGTTAGCTGTCTGATGCCTCCTCTACATCACTGTGTCCCCCCGCGATGTGTCCCCCCCAGTGTGTCCCTGGGGTCCCCCCCCCCGATGTGTCCCTGGTGTGTTCCCGGTGTGTCAGGAGACTCTCAAAGTGATGTCTTCTCTACATCACCATGTGTCCCCCGGTGTGTCCCTGATGTGTCCCCGGTGTGTGTCCCCATGTGTCCCTCGTGTGTCCCCGGTGTGTCCCCGCTGTGTCCCCCGGTGTGTTCCCCGTGTGTCCCCGGTGTGTCAGGAGACTCACAAAGTGATGTCTTCTCTACATCACCATGTGTCCCCCGGTGTGTGTCGCCGGTGTGTGTCCCCATGTGTCCCCCGTGTGCCCCCCTGATGTGTGTCCCCATGTGTCCCGGTGTGTCCCCCGGTCCCCCCCCGGTGTGTCCCCGGTGTGTCCCCCATGTCGTCCCCCCGGTGTGTCCCCGGTGTGTCCCCCATGTCGTCCCCGGTGTGTGTCCCCAGTGTGTCCCCGGTGTGTCCCTGGTGTCCCCCCGGTGTGTCCCTGGTGTCCCCCCGGTGTGTCCCCGGTGTGTCCCCCGTGTGTCAGGAGACTCTCAAAGTGTCAGGAACAAACCCCTCCCTCTTCTCCTCCGTACCCTCGTCTCTAAAAACGAGGAACAACGGAGCTGATCCAGATTCGCTGTGTCATGACCACATTACTGAAATGTGGGCGGGCTTTAGACCCACGGGCCAATCAGAAACGTTGCTGTCAGAAACAATGAGACGTGTTCTGGAAGTGATATGGTCTGTGTGTTAGCATGCTAGCACTCAGAGCTAACCTGTGCTGGAGAGAGAGAGAGGAAGCAGGAAGTAGAAGGTGCTCAGACATGTGACAGGAAGTGCTCACCTGTAGATGACGCTGTTCAGAGAGTACGAGCTGCCGTCGTGAGAGTTCGCCACGATCAGAAACTTCTCCTCTCCGACCGTGAAGAACTCCCAGTCCACCGCGCTGAACACAACAAAAACAACAACAACAACAACAACAACAAGATGAACAAGATTCCAGCACCAGACACGTTTCACGCTGCTACTAACGCACATTCTCAAAGGTATTGAAGTGTCTGTTGATTGATGTCTTAATGTGTGCATGTGTGTGTGTGTGTGTGTGTGTGTGTGTGTGCATGTGTGTGAGTGTGTGTGTGTGTGTGTGTGAGTGTGTGTGTGTGTGTGTGTGTGTGTGTGTGTGTGTGTGTGTGTGTGTGAGAGTGAGTGTGTGTGTGTGTGTGTGTGTGTGAGAGTGTGAGTGTGAGTGCGTGTGTGTGTGTGTGTGTGTGTGAGAGCTCACCTGTGTGTGAGGATGTCCTGGAAGCGGATGAAGGAGTGTGTGAGCGTGTTGAGCTCGTACAGCGTGGAGTTGATGGAGTAGAGGCTCGGCCCGCGCTCTCGCACCCTCTGGCTGTTCGCCACGGCGAGGAAGAACCTGCCGTGGATCTGGAACGCCTCCCAGTCCGTGGCTCCCAGCGTCTGCAGGAAGCAGAGCGACACGGCTCAGTCCCATTCCCTCTGCTTCCCTCCTCTCTCACCCTCTAGCTAGTTCAGTGCTACCCCCCCCCCATCCGACCCACGGACCTTTCAGTTATCGTCAAACTAGTCCTCTTTTTGAAATGCACATGAGTTGACCTTGTGTTTCTAGGTCTTTTTGGTGATTAGGAAACACCTCAGCAGCCCCCCCCCTCAGCAGCCCCCCCCAACACCTCAGCAGCCCCCCCAACACCTCAGCAGCCCCCCCAACACCTCAGCAGCCCCCCCAACACCTCAGCAGCCCCCCCAACACCTCAGCAGCCCCCCCCAACACCTCAGCAGCCCCCCCAACACCTCAGCAGCCCCCCCAACACCTCAGCAGCCCCCCCAACACCTCAGTAGCCCCTCCCCCCAACACCTCAGCAGCCCCCCCAACACCTCAGTAGCCCCTCCCCCCAACACCTCAGCAGCCCCCCCAACTCCTCAGTAGCCCCTCCCCCCAACACCTCAGCAGCCCCTCCCCCAACACCCCAACAGCCCCTCCCCCAACACCTCAGCAGCCCCCCCAACTCCTCAGTAGCCCCTCCCCCCAACACCTCAGTAGCCCCCCCCAACACCTCAGTAGCCCCCCCCAACACCTCAGCAGCCCCTCCCCCAACACCCCAACAGCCCCTCCCCCAACATACCAGTAGCCCCTCCCCCAACACCTCAGTAGCCCCTCCCCCCAACACATCAGCAGCCCCTCCCCCCAACACCTCAGTAGCCCCTCCCCCCAACACATCAGCAGCCCCTCCCCCCAACACATCAGTAGCCCCTCCCCCAACATATCAGCAGCCCCTCCCCCAACACCTCAGTAGCCCCTCCCCCAACACATCAGTAGCCCCTCCCCCAACACCTCAGTAGCCCCTCCCCCAACACCTCAGTAGCCCCTCCCCCCAACACCTCAGCAGCCCCCCCCAACACCTCAATAGCCCCTCCCCCCAACACCTCAGTAGCCCCTCCCCCAACACCTCAGCAGCCCCTCCCCAACACCTCAGCAGCCCCTCCCCCAACACCTCAGTAGCCCCTCCCCCAACACCTCGGCAGCCCCTCCCCCAACACATCAGTAGCCCCTCCCCCAACACCGCAGCAGCCCCCCCCCAACACCTCAGCAGCCCCTCCCCCAACACCTCAGTAGCCCCTCCCCCAACACCTCAGCAGCCCCTCCCCCAACACCTCAGTAGCCCCTCCCCCAACACCTCAGCAGCCCCTCCCCCAACACCTCAGCAGCCCCTCCCCCAACACCTCAGCAGCCCCCCCAACACCTCAGCAGCCCCCCCCCAACACCTCAGCAGCCCCCCCCCCAACACCTCAGCAGCCCCCCCCCCAACACCTCAGCAGCCCCTCCCCCAACACCTCAGCAGCCCCTCCCCCCAACACCTCAGCAGCCCCTCCCCCCAACACCTCAGCAGCCCCTCCCCCAACACCTCAGCAGCCCCTCCCCCCAACACCTCAGCAGCCCCTCCCCCCAACACCTCAGCAGCGATGAGGTTCCACGATGTTCTGATGAACCTGTGACTGCAGCCCGTTCCTGCTGCTCCTCGCTGTGAAAGCACCTCACTTTTATATATATCTATATGTCTTTGGAGCTGTTTGAGGATCTATGACAGCGGCTCCACACACTCCACACACTCCACACACTCCACACACTCCACACACTCCACACACTCCACACACTCCACACACTCCACACACTCCACACACTCCACACACTCCACACACTCCACACACTCCACACACTCCACACACTCCACACACTCCACACACTCCACACACTCCACACACTCCACACACTACACACACTCCACACACTCCACACACTACACACACACATGTTTGAAGTCGAGGTGAAGCTCCGGACGCTTTTTCACGAAGCTTTAAAACGTTTTTTGTGGTTTTTAAATCCAATAAAAACTCTTCAAACAGTCAGATGCTGGAAAGCCCCTCACACACACACACACACACACACACACACACACACACACACACACACACACACACACACACACACACACACACACACACACACACACACACACACACACACACACACACACACACACACACACACACACACACACACACACACACTCACACTCACACACACACACACACACACACACACACACACACACCCCTCTGGTTTCCTGAGTTGGAGGGTCTCTTTTCTTTCTGATCATGACCTAACGGAGTTTAATGAAAACAGACTCAGACTCCAACCACAACACCCAGAGTGTGATCTACAGGTGGAGCCCCGCGCTCAGGTCACCTGTCCTCTCACTGCACGCGCTCAGTACACCTGTCCTCTCACTGCACGCGCTCAGTACACCTGTCCTCTCACTGCACGCGCTCAGTACACCTGTCCTCTCACTGCCCGCGCTCAGTACACCTGTCCTCTCACTGCCCGCGCTCAGTACACCTGTCCTCTCACTGCACGCGCTCAGTACACCTGTCCTCTCACTGCCCGCGCTCAGTACACCTGTCCTCTCACTGCACGCGCTCAGTACACCTGTCCTCTCACTGCCCGCGCTCAGTACACCTGTCCTCTCACTGCCCGCGCTCAGTACACCTGTCCTCTCACTGCCCGCGCTCAGTACACCTGTCCTCTCACTGCCCGCGCTCAGGTCACCTGTCCTCTCACTGCCCGCGCTCAGGTCACCTGTCCTCTCACTGCACGCGCTCAGGTCACCTGTCCTCTCACTGCACGCGCTCAGTACACCTGTCCTCTCACTGCACGCGCTCAGGTCACCTGTCCTCTCACTGCCCGCGCTCAGGTCACCTGTCCTCTCACTGCACGCGCTCAGGTCACCTGTCCTCTCACTGCACGCGCTCAGGTCACCTGTCCTCTCACTGCCCGCGCTCAGTACACCTGTCCTCTCACTGCCCGCGCTCAGTACACCTGTCCTCTCACTGCCCGCGCTCAGGTCACCTGTCCTCTCACTGCCCGCGCTCAGGTCACCTGTCCTCTCACTGCACGCGCTCAGGTCACCTGTCCTCTCACTGCCCGCGCTCAGGTCACCTGTCCTCTCACTGCACGCGCTCAGGTCACCTGTCCTCTCACTGCACGCGCTCAGGTCACCTGTCCTCTCACTGCCCGCGCTCAGTACACCTGTCCTCTCACTGCCCGCGCTCAGTACACCTGTCCTCTCACTGCCCGCGCTCAGTACACCTGTCCTCTCACTGCACGCGCTCAGTACACCTGTCCTCTCACTGCCCGCGCTCAGTACACCTGTCCTCTCACTGCACGCGCTCAGTACACCTGTCCTCTCACTGCACGCGCTCAGGTCACCTGTCCTCTCACTGCACGCGCTCAGTACACCTGTCCTCTCACTGCACGCGCTCAGTACACCTGTCCTCTCACTGCACGCGCTCAGTACACCTGTCCTCTCACTGCACGCGCTCAGTACACCTGTCCTCTCACTGCACGCGCTCAGTACACCTGTCCTCTCACTGCACGCGCTCAGGTCACCTGTCCTCTCACTGCACGCGCTCAGTACACCTGTCCTCTCACTGCCCGCGCTCAGTACACCTGTCCTCTCACTGCACGCGCTCAGTACACCTGTCCTCTCACTGCCCGCGCTCAGTACACCTGTCCTCTCACTGCACGCGCTCAGTACACCTGTCCTCTCACTGCCCGCGCTCAGTACACCTGTCCTCTCACTGCCCGCGCTCAGTACACCTGTCCTCTCACTGCACGCGCTCAGTACACCTGTCCTCTCACTGCCCGCGCTCAGTACACCTGTCCTCTCACTGCACGCGCTCAGTACACCTGTCCTCTCACTGCCCGCGCTCAGTACACCTGTCCTCTCACTGCCCGCGCTCAGTACACCTGTCCTCTCACTGCACGCGCTCAGTACACCTGTCCTCTCACTGCCCGCGCTCAGTACACCTGTCCTCTCACTGCCCGCGCTCAGTACACCTGTCCTCTCACTGCCCGCGCTCAGTACACCTGTCCTCTCACTGCCCGCGCTCAGTACACCTGTCCTCTCACTGCCCGCGCTCAGTACACCTGTCCTCTCACTGCCCGCGCTCAGTACACCTGTCCTCTCACTGCCCGCGCTCAGTACACCTGTCCTCTCACTGCACGCGCTCAGTACACCTGTCCTCTCACTGCACGCGCTCAGTACACCTGTCCTCTCACTGCCCGCGCTCAGTACACCTGTCCTCTCACTGCACGCGCTCAGTACACCTGTCCTCTCACTGCACGCGCTCAGTACACCTGTCCTCTCACTGCCCGCGCTCAGTACACCTGTCCTCTCACTGCACGCGCTCAGTACACCTGTCCTCTCACTGCCCGCGCTCAGTACACCTGTCCTCTCACTGCCCGCGCTCAGTACACCTGTCCTCTCACTGCACGCGCTCAGTACACCTGTCCTCTCACTGCCCGCGCTCAGTACACCTGTCCTCTCACTGCACGCGCTCAGTACACCTGTCCTCTCACTGCACGCGCTCAGTACACCTGTCCTCTCACTGCACGCGCTCAGTACACCTGTCCTCTCACTGCACGCGCTCAGTACACCTGTCCTCTCACTGCCCGCGCTCAGTACACCTGTCCTCTCACTGCCCGCGCTCAGTACACCTGTCCTCTCACTGCACGCGCTCAGTACACCTGTCCTCTCACTGCACGCGCTCAGTACACCTGTCCTCTCACTGCACGCGCTCAGTACACCTGTCCTCTCACTGCACGCGCTCAGTACACCTGTCCTCTCACTGCACGCGCTCAGTACACCTGTCCTCTCACTGCCCGCGCTCAGTACACCTGTCCTCTCACTGCACGCGCTCAGTACACCTGTCCTCTCACTGCACGCGCTCAG
>CM070434.1:137208-142208 GCA_036324595.1 Champsocephalus gunnari | reverse complement strand
CGGGCTTCTACTTCCTCGCCTGAAGTATGTTCGCCTCTAAGGCATCACTCCGAGCAGCTGGGGTAACCTCAGGTCCTTCCCATGTTGTTTATTATCGTGATCGTGATGTCACAGTCCTTGTTTACCTCTCCTGTGATTGGCCACCACCAGGAAGCTGCTGTTGTGGATGCTGAAGGACTCCCAGTCCAGAGCGGAGTGCGTCTCCAGGGTCTGGTGACGCAGGAAACGCCTCCGCCGCTGGTTCCAGCGGAAGATGACGGACAGCTCAGGCTCCGCCTCCTGGGAGTTCGCCACCACCAGGAAGGCCTGAGCAGACCAATAGCATTCACTCAATGGATCAACAACAATAACAACATAAGACAACACAGTTCATGCCCAGTGCAGTCTTCATCACATGCTTCTCTGGTGCTGCAGTCTTATCTTCCTCGCCAAATACTCCGTTCAGCTTCAAAGGACACTTGTTCTAACAACTAGCTCCAACACGCACGCAGCTTCCTGCGGAGCGGGTGAACAGGCGGAGCGAGCGGTCGGGGGGCAACCACATGTTTCTTAGTTTGAACTCCTTCTGTTACTAATCCAAACCATGAACATAGTGACATCATTAGGGAACACAAGTGCTCCTATTGGCTAGCGCTCCATCACATTGTACGTGATAGACTAAGGGGCGGGACATCTCTAAGCGGTTGACCAATCACAACAGAGCCGGCCAGCTAACCAATCAGATCAGCTCTGGTTTCAGACAGAGGGTGAAAAGAGGAGCTGCAGCTCAGGCAGGATGGAGCATGGAGACGTGTCCCAGTAGAGACACCTGAACATCAGCAGGAGAGGACTCTTTAAAGTAGAGACACTACATACTGATATACACCTGAACATCAGCAGGAGAGGACTCTTTAAAGTAGAGACACTACATACTGATATACACCTGAACATCAGAAGGAGAGGACTCTTTAAAGTAGAGACACTACATACTGATATACACCTGAACATCAGCAGGAGAGGACTCTTTAAAGTAGAGACACTACATACTGATGTACACCTGAACATCAGCAGGAGAGGACTCTTTAAAGTAGAGACACTACATACTGATATACACCTGAACATCAGAAGGAGAGGACTCTTTAAAGTAGAGACACTACATACTGATATCCACCTGAACATCAGCAGGAGAGGACTCTTTAAAGTAGAGACACTACATACTGATATACACCTGAACATCAGCAGGAGAGGACTCTTTAAAGTATACTGATATACACCTGAACATCAGCAGGAGAGGACTCTTTAAAGTAGAGACACTACATACTGATATACACCTGAACATCAGCAGGAGAGGACTCTTTAAAGTAGAGACACTACATACTGATATACACCTGAACATCAGCAGGAGAGGACTCTTTAAAGTAGAGACACTACATACTGATATACACCTGAACATCAGCAGGAGAGGACTCTTTAAAGTATACTGATATACACCTGAACATCAGCAGGAGAGGACTCTTTAAAGTAGAGACACTACATACTGATATACACCTGAACATCAGCAGGAGAGGACTCTTTAAAGTAGAGACAATACATACTGATATACACCTGAACATCAGCAGGAGAGGACTCTTTAAAGTAGAGACACTACATACTGATATACACCTGAACATCAGCAGGAGAGGACTCTTTAAAGTAGAGACACTACATACTGATATACACCTGAACATCAGCAGGAGAGGACTCTTTAAAGTAGAGACACTACATACTGATATACACCTGAACATCAGCAGGAGAGGACTCTTTAAAGTAGAGACACTACATACTGATATACACCTGAACATCAGCAGGAGAGGACTCTTTAAAGTAGAGACACTACATACTGATATACACCTGATCATCAGCAGGAGAGGACTCTTTAAAGTAGAGACACTACATACTGATATACACCTGATCATCAGCAGGAGAGGACTCTTTAAAGTAGAGACACTACACACTGATATACACCTGAACATCAGCAGGAGAGGACTCTTTAAAGTAGAGACACTACATACTGATATACACCTGAACATCAGCAGGAGAGGACTCTTTAAAGTAGAGACACTACATACTGATATACACCTGATCATCAGCAGGAGAGGACTCTTTAAAGTGGAGACACTACATACTGATATACACCTGATCATCAGCAGGAGAGGACTCTTTAAAGTAGAGACACTACACACTGATATACACCTGAACATCAGCAGCAGAGGACTCTTTAAAGTAGAGACACTACACACTGATATACACCTGAACATCAGCAGGAGAGGACTCTTTAAAGTAGAGACACTACATACTGATATACACCTGAACATCAGCAGGAGAGGACTCTTTAAAGTAGAGACACTACATACTGATATACACCTGATCATCAGCAGGAGAGGACTCTTTAAAGTAGAGACACTACATACTGATATACACCTGATCATCAGCAGGAGAGGACTCTTTAAAGTAGAGACACTACATACTGATATACACCTGAACATCAGCAGGAGAGGACTCTTTAAAGTAGAGACACTACATACTGATATACACCTGAACATCAGCAGGAGAGGACTCTTTAAAGTAGAGACACTACATACTGATATACACCTGATCATCAGCAGGAGAGGACTCTTTAAAGTAGAGACACTACATACTGATATACACCTGATCATCAGCAGGAGAGGACTCTTTAAAGTAGAGACACTACATACTGATATACACCTGAACATCAGCAGGAGAGGACTCTTTAAAGTAGAGGCACTACATACTGATATACACCTGGACATCAGCAGGAGAGGACTCTTTAAAGCAGAGACACCACCCTGGGCTCCAGGCCCCTGTGTGCGTAAAGCTGGAGCAGCTCTCACCTTCCCGTCGATAGTGAAGTGCTTCCAGGCCCGGGCCTCCTGAGTGCTGATGTTCTGATAGAGAACAAAGGACCCGTTGCTCCACTTGTAGAGACCGGAGCCGGGCCGGGAGTCCCTGCAGGACGAGGACACATGTCTTATATATATATATTTAGAGGAGGATTTTACTCACAATGTTTTGATAACTCTGTCGTTTCTCACATGTATTCATATTTTCCAGGACATGTTTCTCATTTGACTCCTTTGGAGAATTATATTGATATGTTTGGATAATTATTTGTTCTTTATTTATATTTTTCCTGGACTGTTTACTCAAACCTCTTTAGTATTACATGTCTTCATTGTATTGGTTTTATTTTGTATATCTTTTCCGACATACATTTAGAATATTCAGGAGGATTTCTGAATATTTCTTCTTCTGACATTTGACTATTATTTTGGGGGAAATGTTTATTTATATTTTTGGAGAATTCTCTGTATTTGTTTCTTTTGTAATTCAAATATTTTTTTCCATTCGGAACAAAGAATCATTGGCGTACACTGCATGAGTAAATGTGTGTCTCTTGGTACATTTATTATAAGCGTATTAACGTATTTATCAGTAGTTCTTTGAGACACAGAGGACACATGTCATCGACAAAGAATGTTCTTTTTACGTAAATGATTGTCTTTTAAAGTCGGCAACAGAAAGGTTAAGATGTTTTATCATGCTCTTATTGAAAGTGTGCTCTCCTTCGTTATCACATGCTGGTTCGGCACTCAGGCTCAGAAAGAGTCGGTCAGGAGGGCCGTAACATTGTCCAGTAAATTGTCAGGAATCTCATGTTCTAGTCTAGAAGCTTATACAAGGACAGAGTTTTCAAAATGGCACACAATATTGTGAGTTTTTTCATTATATTTTCCTGAAATTCACGGATATATATTTGGGTAAGTCTTTGTATATTTATTTATATTTTGTCTGAATATCTTTCTGACATTTTTCTCACATTTACCGTACTTTTCGGACTATAAGCCGCGACTTTTTCCCCCATTTCTTTGTACAGCTAACAGCCACTAGGGGACCTCCTACATCTATGGGTTTCACAGGTAAAATTAACCGCCTTTAACACTACGGGCTCTATGACCGGTCCGCGCCCGCCACCTTTAACGCTACGGGCTCTATGACCGGTCCGCGCCCGCCACCTTTAACGCTACGGGCTCTAGGACCGGTCCGCGCCCGCCACCTTTAAGCGGCGGGCTCCAGCAGGAGAAGCTGGAGGCCGGGAAAGAGTGAGACGGGTAGCGCGCCAAAGTGAAAGTGGAACCGAGAGACAGAACGAGAGCGAGACAGACGGACAGTTTAGCTGCTGCGGCTCATATGACGGTGCGCTTTGTAGTCCGGAAAGTACGGTTTTTACATTTTCTAGGAGATGTTTCTGATAGTTTCAAAATGTTCTTCGGGGACATTTTCAAATTCTTTTTTTATTAATTAATTAATTATATTTTCCTAAAATGATCAAATACAATTTGATAATTCTTTGTTGTGTATTTATATTATTCCTGGACTTGTTACTGCCATTTTACCCATATCTCTTTATTAATATTTGTAAATGTATTAATTGTATTGTTTTTTTAGGATATCTCTTCTGACATTGGACTGATACTTACGGAGAAATGTCCCTTATATATTTTTGGGAGATTTATTTATACATTTATTATAAGATTTTTTTCAGATTTTCTTTTTTTAAACGAAGCATTTGTTGAGTTAATGAAGGCCCTGTAACTGATTCACCAGCTCTTATGTAATGTGGTTATTTGAATCACAGAGGACACGTTGGTCCTGAAGACCTGGAGTTGGTCAGAAACCAGAATCCTAACGTTGGTCCCAGTTTGAGTTCAGTTACCTGTTGGCTGCAGCCAGGAAGAGGCCTTCAGACGGGATGGAGAACACCTCCACGTCGAAGGTCTCTGAGCTGGTGTAGAGGTCCTGGTGGTCCTCTACGTAGTCCAGACGCTCCTGATCTGCAGAGAGGAGACACGTGGAGGTGGGGTTCAGTATTTAAAATTATATAACAAATGGGGTGGGATTAAATAAATGTTTAATCCCACCCCATCAGTCAATCAGACAAAGTCTTCTGTGCCTTTAATATA
>CM070434.1:67208-132208 GCA_036324595.1 Champsocephalus gunnari | reverse complement strand
GTGTGGTTTCACTGACAGTTAATTAAGGTAATGAAGGTCTGCGTCACTCCTTCAGACCACACGTCTTCATTATGAGCAGACAGGGAGAGATGACTCTTATTAAATAAATCATCACACGTCAGTCAGCATCAGCTGCAGGGAGATCAACCCCAGAGATAACTGAGAAACCTGGAGGGACACTACAGCACACAGGACGTTGGAGATCAAGGAGAGCTGTTAGCTCCAGTAGAGTATTAGCACCTAATGTTAGCACCATTACAAGTATACTGAACTAGCTGTTAGCTCCAGTAGAGTATTAGCACCTAATGTTAGCACCATTACAAGTATACTGAACTAGCTGTTAGCTCCAGTAGAGTATTAGCACCTAATGTTAGCACCATTACAAGTATACTGAACTAGCTGTTAGCTCCAGTAGAGTATTAGCACCTAATGTTAGCACCATTACAAGTATACTGAACTAGCTGTTAGCTCCAGTAGAGTATTAGCACCTCATGTTAGCACCATTACAAGTATACTGAACTAGCTGTTAGCTCCAGTAGAGTATTAGCACCTAATGTTAGCACCATTACAAGTATACTGAACTAGCTGTTAGCTCCAGTAGAGTATTAGCACCTAATGTTAGCACCATTACAAGTATACTGAACTAGCTGTTAGCTCCAGTAGAGTATTAGCACCTAATGTTAGCACCATTACAAGTATACTGAACTAGCTGTTAGCTCCAGTAGAGTATTAGCACCTAATGTTAGCACCATTACAAGTATACTGAACTAGCTGTTAGCTCCAGTAGAGTATTAGCACCTAGTGTTAGCACCATTACAAGTATACTGAACTAGCTGTTAGCTCCAGTAGAGTATTAGCACCTAATGTTAGCACCATTACAAGTATACTGAACTAGCTGTTAGCTCCAGTAGAGTATTAGCACCTAATGTTAGCACCATTACAAGTATACTGCACTAGCTGTTAGCTCCAGTAGAGTATTAGCACCTAATGTTAGCACCATTACAAGTATACTGAACTAGCTGTTAGCTCCAGTAGAGTATTAGCACCTAATGTTAGCACCATTACAAGTATACTGAACTAGCTGTTAGCTCCAGTAGAGTATTAGCACCTAATGTTAGCACCATTACAAGTATACTGAACTAGCTGTTAGCTCCAGTAGAGTATTAGCACCTAGTGTTAGCACCATTACAAGTATACTGAACTAGCTGTTAGCTCCAGTAGAGTATTAGCACCTAATGTTAGCACCATTACAAGTATACTGAACTAGCTGTTAGCTCCAGTAAAGTATTAGCACCTAATGTTAGCACCATTACAAGTATACTGAACTAGCTGTTAGCTCCAGTAGAGTATTAGCACCTAATGTTAGCACCATTACAAGTATACTGAACTAGCTGTTAGCTCCAGTAGAGTATTAGCACCTAGTGTTAGCACCATTACAAGTATACTGAACTAGCTGTTAGCTCCAGTAGAGTATTAGCACCTGATGTTAGCACCATTACAAGTATACTGAACTAGCTGTTAGCTCCAGTAGAGTATTAGCACCTCATGTTAGCACCATTACAAGTATACTGAACTAGCTGTTAGCTCCAGTAGAGTATTAGCACCTCATGTTAGCACCATTACAAGTATACTGAACTAGCTGTTAGCTCCAGTAGAGTATTAGCACCTAATGTTAGCACCATTACAAGTATACTGAACTAGCTGTTAGCTCCAGTAGAGTATTAGCACCTAATGTTAGCACCATTACAAGTATACTGAACTAGCTGTTAGCTCCAGTAGAGTATTAGCACCTAATGTTAGCACCATTACAAGTATACTGAACTAGCTGTTAGCTCCAGTAGAGTATTAGCACCTAATGTTAGCACCATTACAAGTATACTGAACTAGCTGTTAGCTCCAGTAGAGTATTAGCACCTAGTGTTAGCACCATTACAAGTATACTGAACTAGCTGTTAGCTCCAGTAGAGTATTAGCACCTAATGTTAGCACCATTACAAGTATACTGAACTAGCTGTTAGCTCCAGTAGAGTATTAGCACCTAATGTTAGCACCATTACAAGTATACTGAACTAGCTGTTAGCTCCAGTAGAGTATTAGCACCTAATGTTAGCACCATTACAAGTATACTGAACTAGCTGTTAGCTCCAGTAGAGTATTAGCACCTAATGTTAGCACCATTACAAGTATACTGAACTAGCTGTTAGCTCCAGTAGAGTATTAGCACCTAATGTTAGCACCATTACAAGTATACTGAACTAGCTGTTAGCTCCAGTAGAGTATTAGCACCTAATGTTAGCACCATTACAAGTATACTGAACTAGCTGTTAGCTCCAGTAGAGTATTAGCACCTAATGTTAGCACCATTACAAGTATACTGAACTAGCTGTTAGCTCCAGTAGAGTATTAGCACCTAGTGTTAGCACCATTACAAGTATACTGAACTAGCTGTTAGCTCCAGTAGAGTATTAGCACCTAATGTTAGCACCATTACAAGTATACTGAACTAGCTGTTAGCTCCAGTAAAGTATTAGCACCTAATGTTAGCACCATTACAAGTATACTGAACTAGCTGTTAGCTCCAGTAGAGTATTAGCACCTAATGTTAGCACCATTACAAGTATACTGAACTAGCTGTTAGCTCCAGTAGAGTATTAGCACCTAATGTTAGCACCATTACAAGTATACTGAACTAGCTGTTAGCTCCAGTAGAGTATTAGCACCTAATGTTAGCACCATTACAAGTATACTGAACTAGCTGTTAGCTCCAGTAGAGTATTAGCACCTAGTGTTAGCACCATTACAAGTATACTGAACTAGCTGTTAGCTCCAGTAGAGTATTAGCACCTAATGTTAGCACCATTACAAGTATACTGAACTAGCTGTTAGCTCCAGTAAAGTATTAGCACCTAATGTTAGCACCATTACAAGTATACTGCACTAGCTGTTAGCTCCAGTAGAGTATTAGCACCTGATGTTAGCACCGGCGACCCTACAGCTCCCAGTCCACGCCCCTACTGACTGAGACACGGCCTATTTTCATATCCTATAACATCCAACTCAGGGCATAAACATATTTATCCTTTGACAAGAATCCCTGTCAGACATATTGAAGAGTGCAGTGAGCAGATACATCACACACCGCCCAGACAGCTCACCTGAGTCAGGTTTATATAAGGTGAGTCACAAAGAGTCAGTCTGTGAGCCTCGGGCTGATCCACAGACTCTTCAGATCACGGCCAGGCTCTTAAAGCCACGCAGTATCAACTCATTCATGTTCAAGCCTCTCTCACCATGTGCTCCAGTCTCACGGCTTTTCGTGATATCGTCACGACATGTAATCTATTGCTTCGTGTTCACCAACACGAGTTACCCTTTTCTTCGTGTCACACAGAACGATTTAAAAGCCATGTGTTTCTGTTGGCAGGATGCTTCGTGCCTGCGTCATGGAAGACCGGAAGCTGTGGGGTTCATAGAAACACTCAACACTGAGACGGCCCTGACCCCACCTCCTTCAAAGCACTCAACACTGAGACGGCCCTGACCCCACCTCCTTCAAAGCACTCAACACTGAGACGGCCCTGACCCCACCTCCTTCAAAGCACTCAACACTGAGACGGCCCTGACCCCACCTCCTTCAAAGCACTCAACACTGAGACGGCCCTGACCTCACCTCCTTCAAAGCACTGAACACTGAGACGGCCCTGACCCCACCTCCTTCAAAGCACTCAACACTGAGACGGCCCTGACCCCACCTCCTTCAAAGCACTCAACACTGAGACGGCCCTGACCCCACCTCCTTCAAAGCACTCAACACTGAGACGGCCCTGACCCCACCTCCTTCAAAGCACTCACCTCTTCCATCTGGCTTTGAATGTGTGATCGTTTTTGTATTATTTAACTTGAACTATATATTTATTTGTTGTTGCTTCCTTTTCTCTTCACTACATCTGTAAAGCGTCTTTGAGCACCTGTAAAAAGCGCTAACGAATTAAATCTATTATTATTATTATTAATATCAAGCCGCGATTATTGTTCTTATTTTAAATCGTATAATGTCAGAGTTTCGTCCGCGAGGAAAACAAACGGCTCAGAGTCTGCATTTCATTAATCTTTCTTTCCTTCTAATTTGTTATTATTTGCTGCCGGCACGAAACAGACTTCCAATAGAAATACATGGCTTTTTAAGTCGTTCTGTGCGACACGAAGAAAAGGGGGAAACGTGTTGGTGAACACGAAGCGATGGATTATTCGTGACGATAACACGAAGTGCCGTGAGGCCGGGCTGGACAGGACACAAGTAAATACAAATGGGATTGAAAGAGAGCACGAAGAGTCGACAGATGGAATATGATATATTAGATCAACAGTCAGCCAGATGCTAACGGGTGGATGTTACGGATGCCCTTCACAGAGTGCAGGTGGTGGTCGTCTGGGTGATGGTGGCACAGAGCAGCGAGTGCTAAACCATCTGGAGTCAGTTCTAAAACCGATATATTTTAAACTTGAATGCACTTGTTAAGCGACCACAGTTCTATTTCTGTCCCCGGCACGCGGAGAGGAATCTGAAATATCAGAATATGCAAAAGCTAGTTATGATCGTGAAGAGGGGGTGGACACAATAACAAGAACACACCTGCAGCAAGTGTTTTACAGCTGCAAGTCAGTCACTGTTGTTATAGAAACACAGATCAGACACACACACACACACACAGTCAAACACACACACACACACACTCAAACACACACACACACACACACACACACACACACACACAGTCGTCCCGGTTGCTTAACGCTCCGTGTTCTTGTTTTTTACAAGGCAGTTGAAATCTAATATACTCTTTGTTGCTTTTTCTTTCAACACACACACACACACACACACACACCCACACACACACACACACACACACACACACACACACACACACACACGCTCAGGAAGCAGCTGTCCCCTCCTGTCAGCCGTGCTGCAGCTCATGTGTCTGGCCCTGTGATACCATCACAACCTGCAGGTCTGTGTCCGGGTCCTCTTCCCGCTCCACATCCAGGCTGAGGAATCTTCTTCTCTACAGAGTGTATATGTTCATATCTCACGCTGCAACTTTATTATCTTTATTATCATCTAGTGTTTCCAGTGTGTCTTAATGCCCCTAATGTCTCTCCGTACAGCACTTTGAAAGGGGCTATAAGTAGACGTGCCTCGACACGAGACAGAGGAGCTAAATATGCTCCATAAAATACAACTAGTTATAATAATATGTTTATATGTTCATTGAATTCATTTCTTATTTTAACAGCTACCTGTACATCATTTTTATTGTTGTTGAAATGTTATCTTTAATTGTATTAATCTGTTCTTCACTCTCACTCTGTTGCTGCTCAAACTCCTCCATCCCCCCCGGTATGAATAAGGGTCTGATCTGGGCTTAAAGGGGGGGGGGACGAGTGGAGAAAGCAGCTCGAGGGCGCTAGCATCTGAAAGTACAGCCGGAAACCATCCGCCCCCTTCAGACTTCCTCTCAAGCCCCTCCCCCACACGCGGACGCGCACATGACCAACGAGGGCACGAGATCAGATGGAAGGCTGCAATTTCATCAGCCTTTTGATCTGCAAGTGTCTGCACGCTGACATCATGGTGTTGTGTTGTCTCAGACGGCTGTGTGCTTTTCATTTCTCCCTCTGGCTTGTTGTTCTTGAACTGAAACACTGGGAGCGAGGGCCCTCAGCTGCCTCAGAGGGGTATTTAAATACATGTTTGCTGTTGAACAATATTGAATGTTGGTTGAATTGAATATTGGGAGCATCTGTCGGTCTCAAGACGTGCCACCGTTCAAATAAAGCACTTGTCGTATGCTGATATCTGGAATGATCTATTGGTCATTGTAACTTTTAACACCAGTTTGTTGAACGTCATAATACCAACACACCACATTTCACACTATTCGTGTTCATGTTGAACTCCCAGAGGGATGAGGCTAATGCTAAATGCAGCACCAGTATAATGTGCATTCAGCACGAGCTCAGCGTACATGTTGAGCTCTCAGAGGTGATCAGCGGAGCTGCTGCGGGAGGCAACTAGCGCCTGTGGGTGCTACGGGAGGGCAGAGGGGCTCACGGCAGCACCGCGGCTCGGTACCTGTAGAATACGGGAGTCTCCAAACACCAGAAAAGTCCCTAATAACACCATTGCAAGTCGTTAGTCGCTTTTGACAAAAATAAGTAGCTGGAGAGTGTTTGGAAAGCTGCCGAATGTTGGCAGCGCTGTGTAGCAACGTAAATGTCCCCTCTGGACGAATAAAGGTCTTCTGACTCGGATTCTGAAATACAAAGACCTTATTAACACCCCCTCCTCACCGAATGGAAACTCTGGATCCTGGTCTGTTTGTATCGGGGTTGCCTTTAGGACCCTGGGGACGGAGAGCTCAGCCAGGCGGGGGTCAGGGGTCGGACACAGTCTGGAGGTTGCGTCTGAACCAGGAAGTAGAACCAGCTGACGAATCAAACCCTGAACACAGAGGACAGGACGTTAAAATATCTGGAGAAATGGTCGGTCCAATCGGACATTTCTTGACCCTAAAACTCCTGATCGGACTCACAGAGAATCTTCCTCTCAGCCGCCTCCGGCTGCCGATGAAGATCCTGGATCTTCTGGTGCTCAGAGCGCTGGGGAACGACTGGACCTGCTTACTGGGAGACAGGGTTGAGATCATCTATATTATATGATCATGTTAGTGAGTTTCATCATTTAGCAATGGGTCTTATTTGGTAGTCATCACATACAGAGCATCCACTAGTTCCTGAGCAGTGTCCTTCACATGCTGATATCAAGAGAGGGAGTTACACTGGAGGAATAACACTGAGTTTTTTCTCAAAATGTTGGCTTTTATCCGAAAATCTCAAAATTCTGACTTTTTCACAAAAATCTCTAAAATTCCGATTTCTTTTCTCAATATTTCAAAAATTCTGACTCTTTCTAAATACTTAAACATGTTAATAATCCCTGGTCCCCGGCTTGATCTTCAGCCTCAGGATCCATGTGTCTGAGGTCCTCTCCAGAGGGAGTCATCACATACAGAGACTAGTTCCTGAGCAGTGTCCTTCACATGCTGATATCAAGAGAGGGAGTCACACAGTCACAAGATGGAGGAACAGAAAGCAGTATTCAATGTTTACTTCAGATCAGCTCCACGTCAGAAATGAGCATGCTTGATGCCTCTCTCCATAGAGGCTGAGTCATCATGTTCATCACACAGCTATCACCTGCCTCAAGCAGTCCTGATGCTCTGCTGGGTCATCACACATCCTGTCATGTTCACAGCTACAGCTGATACCTTTGTTAGCATGCTGCTCTCATGTTCACAGCTATAGCTGATACCTTTGTTAGCATGCTGCTCTCATGTTCACAGCTACAGTTGATACCTTTGTTAGCATGCTGCTCTCATGTTCACAGCTACAGTTGATACCTTTGTTAGCATGTTGCTCTCATGTTCACAGCTACAGTTGATACCTTTGTTAGCATGCTGCTCTCATGTTCACAGCTACAGTTGATACCTTTGTTAGCATGCTGCTCTCATGTTCACAGCTACAGTTGATACCTTTGTTAGCATGCTGCTCTCATGTTCACAGCTACAGTTGATACCTTTGTTAGCATGCTACTCTCATGTTCACAGCTACAGCTGATACCTTTGTTAGCATGCTACTCTCATGTTCACAGCTACAGTTGATACCTTTGTTAGCATGTTACTCTCAAGTTCACAGCTACAGCTGATACCTTTGTTAGCATGTTGCTCTCATGTTCACAGCTACAGTTGATACCTTTGTTAGCATGCTACTCTCATGTTCACAGCTACAGCTGATACCTTTGTTAGCATGCTACTCTCATGTTCACAGCTACAGCTGATACCTTTGTTAGCATGCTACTCTCAAGTTCACAGCTACAGCTGATACCTTTGTTAGCATGCTACTCTCATGTTCACAGCTACAGCTGATACCTTTGTTAGCATGCTACTCTCAAGTTCACAGCTACAGCTGATACCTTTGTTAGCATGCTACTCTCATGTTCACAGCTACAGTTGATACCTTTGTTAGCATGCTACTCTCAAGTTCACAGCTACAGCTGATACCTTAGTTAGCATGTTGCTCTCATGTTCACAGCTACAGTTGATACCTTTGTTAGCATGCTGCTCTCATGTTCACAGCTATAGTTGATACCTTTGTTAGCATGTTGCTCTCATGTTCACAGGTACAGTTGATAGCTTTGTTAGCATGCTACTCTCAGGTTTACAGCTACAGTTGATACCTTTGTTAGCATGTTGCTCTCATGTTCACAGCTACAGTTGATACCTTTGTTAGCATGCTACTCTCATGTTCACAGCTACAGCTGATACCTTTGTTAGCATGTTGCTCTCATGTTCACAGCTACAGCTGATACCTTTGTTAGCATGTTGCTCTCATGTTCACAGCTACAGCTGATAGCTTTGTTAGCATACTACTCTCATGTTCACAGCTACAGCTGATACCTTTGTTAGCATACTACTCTCATGTTCACAGCTAGTTGATACCTTTGTTAGCATGTTGCTCTCATGTTCACAGCTACAGCTGATAGCTTTGTTAGCATACTACTCATGTTCACAGCTACAGCTGATAGCTTTGTTAGCATACTACTCTCATGTTCACAGCTACAGCTGATACCTTTGTTAGCATACTACTCTCATGTTCACAGCTAGTTGATACCTTTGTTAGCATGCTACTCTCAAGTTCACAGCTACAGCTGATACCTTTGTTAGCATGTTGCTCTCATGTTCACAGCTACAGTTGATACCTTTGTTAGCATGTTGCTCTCATGTTCACAGGTACAGTTGATAGCTTTGTTAGCATGCTACTCTCAGGTTTACAGCTACAGTTGATACCTTTGTTAGCATGTTGCTCTCATGTTCACAGCTACAGTTGATACCTTTGTTAGCATGCTACTCTCATGTTCACAGCTACAGCTGATACCTTTGTTAGCATGTTGCTCTCATGTTCACAGCTACAGTTGATACCTTTGTTAGCATGCTGCTCTCATGTTCACAGCTACAGCTGATAGCTTTGTTAGCATGCTACTCTCATGTTCACAGCTACAGCTGATACCTTTGTTAGCATGCTACTCTCATGTTCACAGCTACAGCTGATACCTTTGTTAGCATACTACTCTCATGTTCACAGCTAGTTGATACCTTTGTTAGCATGTTGCTCTCATGTTGGAAGAGGACACTCAGGATGTTCCCAACAGAAATAGTGCAAGAAGTCTACATACATGTAAATAGAATATGAACAAGAACAGAATATGAAATTAGATAATGTACATTAAGACAACATGAATGACTCTCTGTGTAATAAGTAATGTGTTGTGATGGCGACTCACAGCTCCAGAGGGAGTCCACAGTCGACGGTCAGCGTGGCGTAATGTCCGCTGACGGCCAGAACCAGAGTGTGCCAGCGGTTATCATCCAGCGCCACGTCCTTAAAGCTGACCCGGCTGCGAGCTCCAGAACCAGGTCCAGAGACCAGGAGGTGGAGACGCCTCTCTGAGACGCTCAGCCCCAGAACCAGAGAGTCAGACTTCTCCTCCAGCACCGAGAAGAGGTACTCACTCCTCTGGAAACACACAGAAACGGGTTCAAACCGGACCGGACCACATCTTCTGGTTCAGCTGGTTCACAAAGGAGAGCTTCTGTCTAACTCTATTAAGTCGTGGAACCCTGTATCTCTGATGTTCAGCCGACCATAACAACACATGAACATCGTCTCTGAAGCCAACCATGTCCTGAACAGAGACTATGAAATGTTTTCATCAAACGAGAGATACAGGGACTCAGTTAGACCGAAGCTCTACTTGGGCCCCAGTCGGTCCTTACATTTAGGGAGTCCCAGATCTGATGCACAATAGAAGAGGGTCTTGAGCATGTTGTCTTTAGTGAGCTATTGTCTTTACCCTTTTATCTTGTCCTAATATTTGGTCGATGTTTCTAATGGAGCTGCTGTGATGTAAGATGATCTGAGATTACAGTTGCATCTCCACTGCCTCACCTTCTTCAGCCTCTGGATCTTGATGGTGGCGACCAATGAGAACTCAGCGGGGAAGAAGTCACAGTTGGTGAAGATTTGGGAGGCGGGGAAACTCAGCGCTGTCGCCGCAGCGCCAGCCAATCGGAGACCTCGAGAGCCTTTGGACTGAACCATCTGCACCTGATTGGTCAGTTTGGATCAATCATTTGTTAATTAACAACCATTATATATTTCTATATATGTATTTAGGCATTTTTAAAAGGTAGGAATATTAGCCAATCAGAGGAAGAGTAGGGTGAGGCCTAACTTTGCCAAAGTACTAAATATTTCATTAAGGGGAATGTCCCATAATGCACCTGTTACATGCATGGAGAATGTGTACTTTCAGAACAATGGCTGTTTGTTTTGTTAATTGGCCATTTTCCACCTGTCCTACCTGAGGGGGCGGGGCTTGTCCTGGGCGAATCAGAGCTCTGTCCAGCAGGTCAAGAGGAAGCAGATCTGTGGAGGAAACAAGGGTAGCTTGGTGTTATGTTGCCAGTGATAGACTTTGTGTAATCACTGCAGATGTTATAGAACAGCTGTTTTGATCAGGACGTTTTCCTCCGACTGATGGATGGTCGGCTGGATAAAGATTTCTATCTGTTCTCAGAGATGATCCTCTGCAGAGCCTATTTGTATCACCTCAGATTGATTCATCGCCTGTGGCTTTAGCATCCATCTGGACATGCAATCAAAGGCGTGTGGAGTTACAGATATCAGCTTGTTCCTGTAACACCGACGCTATCTTTCCCGTGTGATTGAGCAGAGCGGTGTTATGAGGAAGGTTTGTGAAAGAAACAAAGCCCTGAATTTGGACCTCTTGAGTTCTCCGACACAATGACAGAGTGAAGAGCAATGAATGAGGTCACTGAGCAAATAACACATTCATGAACGTAATGACAGAGGAGCAAAGTATTGTGTGCAGCGTAGCACACGAAGAAATGTAGTACCGTCCGGAGGAACACACAAAGGAGTCCATACTGAGTCACGTTAGGAAAAGAGAGAACGTACAGAGCAATGTGTGAAACATACAGAGGACGTACCGTGTTCCAGAGCCATGTGTGAAACATACGGAGAACGTACCGCGTTCCAGAGCCATGTGTGAAACATACGGAGAACGTACCGTGTTCCAGAGCAATGTGTGAAACATACAGAGGACGTACCGTGTTCCAGAGCCATGTGTGAAACATACGGAGAACGTACCGTGTTTCAGAGCAATGTGTGAAACATACGGAGAACGTACCGTGTTCCAGAGCCATGTGTGAAACATACGGAGAACGTACCGCGTTCCAGAGCAATGTGTGAAACATACGGAGAACGTACCGCGTTCCAGAGCCATGTGTGAAACATACGGAGAACGTACCGTGTTCCAGAGCAATGTGTGAAACATACGGAGAACGTACCGTGTTCCAGAGCCATGTGTGAAACATACGGAGAACGTACCGTGTTCCAGAGCAATGTGTGAAACATACGGAGAACGTACCGCGTTCCAGAGCAATGTGTGAAACATACGGAGAACGTACCGCGTTCCAGAGCAATGTGTGAAACATACGGAGAACGTACCGCGTTCCAGAGCCATGTGTGAAACATACGGAGAACGTACCGCGTTCCAGAGCCATGTGTGAAACATACGGAGAACGTACCGTGTTCCAGAGCCATGTGTGAAACATACGGAGAACGTAACGTGTTCCAGAGCAAGGTGTGAAACATACGGAGAACGTACCGTGTTCCAGAGCCATGTGTGAAACATACGGAGAACGTACCGCGTTCCAGAGCAATGTGTGAAACATACGGAGAACGTACCGCGTTCCAGAGCCATGTGTGAAACATACGGAGAACGTACCGTGTTTCAGAGCAAGGTGTGAAACATACGGAGAATGTACCGTGTTCCAGAGCCATGTGTGAAACATACGGAGAACGTACCGTGTTCCAGAGCAATGTGTGAAACATACGGAGAACGTACCGTGTTTCAGAGCAAGGTGTGAAACATACGGAGAACGTACCGTGTTCCAGAGCCATTGTGTTTGAGGGTCATGATATATTGAGGACGTTGTAAGGCAGCAGCAAGAAGCTCAACTCTTATTAGAAACCGTGACGCCCAGGTACTACAGTCAGACTGCTGTGAAAGGTGAGCGAGGGGAAAGACGGGTTTCATCTTTGTCTCCTGACTGCGGTTTAGTTTGTCTCTGGAATTCCCCTTTAAGGCCCTCTGTGTGTTTAGTTGCTGCAGCCGGATGAATGGAGGATGAATGGAGGATGAATGGAGGATGAATGGAGGATGAATGGAGGGAGGAGACGACACAGAAACAGAGCTCACATTTCAAAGACTACAAAAAAACACACAAAGCTGCAGAAAAACTTCTGAAACACCGGCCGTTCAGAGAGACTTCACTCAACTCTGAGGAGCCTCAGCTCTTACATGGGAACCAGAATCTACCACCAAGCTAGGCTAGCAGTTTCTCCCTGCTTCAAGTCTTTGTGCTAAGCTAGGCTAAACATCTCCATCTGACTGACCCGGGGGAACTGCCGTATTGATGTTTTAATTATATTTGGTTTTCTACTCTGTAAACCTCTCTTTATAGCCAATAATAACACCTGTAGATATGTAAGGTGTTTCTCTCCATGTTTCTCTCTGAAGGCTTCTCAATATTCTAATTTTCCCTCCTCGACTCCTCGACTCCTCGACTCCTCGGTCCTCCGGTAGTGACCCGGAAATGGATTTCAGCGCGCCATGTTGAAGGACATCTCATTTCTCTAAATGCACATCAAGGACCGAGCATCGAGCATCGAGGAGGCTCTCTGGAGGAGCTCTAACCGAGGAGAGAGGAGAGAGGAGAGAGGAGAGAGGAGGCTCTCTGGAGAAGCTCTAACCGAGGATGCACTGGACTTATCTCAGCCAATCACAGCTCTGCATGCATCCCCTGGATATTATTGTAGTAAATGCTTTCATCGCGATGCGATGTTTCCAGAGAGAACAGCTGAGAGGTCCGTGCAGAAAGCAGAGCAGAGTGTGTAATATATATCACTCAGTGGAACAGGCCGACTCTCTTTCTTTAGTTTAGTAGATATCTACAAACAAAGAGTCCAGATGTTTCTAACTCCATTTAGTGCTTCACATAATAAAATTCAACCTTTGGGCCGTAATTTCAATTCCCCATTTCAGCGACCAGAGAGAGGGGGGGATATATCCAGTCTCTGATTGTGTTACATTATTATGAGAGTGCTCTCATACTTTAAATTGTATATATATATATATATATATGTATATGTGTGTGTGTGTGTGTGTGTGTGTGTGTGTGTCCCCACATCTGTAGCCTGTTATTGTCTCATGACACCGCACTGTGAATGAATCAAAGTAAATATAGAAGTGGTCATGAACACATCTGTACATTTCTCTAACCGCCTGCTGCTTCCCCTCCTCTCTCCTCCTCTCCTCGGTCCTCCGCTCGCATCTCCTGCGGGCGGGACTAAGTCTCGAGGATAGGAGTCGAGGATAAGAGTTGAGGAGGGGAAATTAGAGTATTGAGAAACCTCTTATGTGTTTCTCCTTGTTTCTCAGTGTTTCTCCGTTTCTCCGCGTTTCTGTGTTTCTCCGCGTTTCTCCGTGTTTCTGTGTTTCTGTGTTTCTCCGCGTGTCTCCGCGTTTCTCCGCGTGTCTCTGCGTTTCTCCGCGTTTCTCCGTGTTTCTCTATGTTTCGTGTTTCTCTGTGTCTCTCCGTGTCTCTCCGCGTTTCTCCGCGTGTCTCCGCGTTTCTCCGTGTTTCTCTATGTTTCGTGTTTCTCTGTGTCTCTCCGTGTTTCTCTGTGTCTCTCCACGTTTCTCCGTGTTTCTCCGTGTTTCTGTGTTTCTGTGTTTCTCCGCGTTTCTCCGTGTGTCTCCGCGTTTCTCCGCGTGTCTCTGCGTTTCTCTGTGTTTCTCTATGTTTCGTGTTTCTCTGTGTCTCTCCATGTCTCTCCGCGTTTCTCCGCGTTTCTCCGCGTTTCTCCATGTTTCTCTATGTTTCGTGTTTCTCTGTGTCTCTCCGTGTTTCTCTGTGTCTCTCCGCGTTTCTCCGTGTTTCTCTATGTTTCTCCGTGTTTCAACGTGTTTCTCTGTGTCTCTCCGTGTTTCTCCGTGTTTCTCTATGTTTCGTGTTTCTCTGTGTCTCTCCGCGTGTCTCCGCGTTTCTCCGCGTTTCTCTGTGTCTCTCCGCGTGTCTCCGCGTTTCTCCGTGTTTCTCTGTGTTTCTCTGTGTTTCTCCGTGTTTCTCTGTGTTTCTCTATGTTTCGTGTTTCTCCGTGTTTCTCCGCGTGTCTCTGCGTTTCTCCGCGTTTTTCTATGTTTCATGTTTCTCTGTGTCTCTCCGTGTTTCTCCATGTTTCGTGTTTCTCTGTGTCTCTCCGTGTTTCTCCGCGTTTCTCCGTGTTTCTCCGTGTTTCTCTATGTTTCGTGTTTCTCTGTGTCTCTCCGCGTGTCTCCGCGTTTCTCCGTGTTTCTCCGTGTTTCTCTGTGTTTCTCCGTGTTTCTCTATGTTTCTCTGTGTCTCTCCGTGTCTCTCCGTGTTTCTCCGCGTGTCTCCGCGTTTCTCCGCGTTTCTCTATGTTTCGTGTTTCTCTGTGTCTCTCCGTGTCTCTCCGTGTTTCTCCGCGTTTCTCCGCGTGTCTCCGCGTTTCTCCGCGTTTCTCCGCGTTTCTCTATGTTTCGTGTTTCTCTGTGTCTCTCCGCGTGTCTCCGCGTTTCTCCGTGTTTCTCTATGTTTCTCCGTGTTTCTCTATGTTTCGTGTTTCTCTGTGTCTCTCCGTGTTTCTCCGCGTGTCTCCGCGTTTCTCCGCGTTTCTCCGCGTTTCTCCGTGTTTATCCGTGTTTCTCTGTGTTTCTCTGTGTCTCTCCGCGTGTCTCCGCGTTTCTCCGTGTTTCTCTATGTTTCGTGTTTCTCTGTGTTTCTCCGTGTTTCTCCGTGTTTCTCTATGTTTCGTGTTTCTCTGTGTTTCTCCGTGTTTCTCTGTGTTTCTCTATGTTTCGTGTTTCTCTGTGTTTCTCTATGTGTCTCTATGTTTCTCTATGTGTCTCTGTGTTTCTCCGTGTTTCTCTATGTTTCGTGTTTCTCTATGTTTCTCTATGTGTCTCTATGTGTCTCCGTGTTTCTCAGTATTTCTCTGGTACCTGTGCAGGCTCTCCAGCTCTGAACCGAGTTGATGAGCAACATCAGGCTGAGCAACAGGCAGCGGAGCGCCAACATCCCGCCAAGAGACGTCGGTTCAATTCCCCTCAGTCGCTCCCGCCATCATCTTCAACCGGCCAATCAGAGCCTCCGATCCTCCCCTTCTTCTTCTTCGGTGTTCAAACGTCTGTGTTGAAAACAGAAAATCAATGAAAAACCATCCTCTGGGTTTGTGTCAGCAGCTCTAAAATGACATGAGTTATTCTAATCGTAAAACTGAGATATTTGTATAGAATTTGTAGAATACAAATTAAAAGACTACAAATAAACATTCCAAAATGTAAACATCTCAATAGAAATAAAATAGCATTAAAAAAAGTAGCTCACTGATATTATGGCGTGCAAAATAATATGTTATCAGGGGTGTTTCTATAACGTTATAGTATGAGTACTGTGTGTCTGATCTTGTTTATAAGATATATCAACAACAACATGACGTAAACAAGATGTCTCCGCGGACGTAAACAACAACGTGACGTCGGAGCTCCGGAAAAACAAAGCCGTCTCTGCCGTCTGACGCTCGGTTTGATACTCATATTTCTGGAGGAATTATACAGTTTTTGACGAACAGAAATATTGTTTTCTGGCATCGCTTTAACATTTTACATTTTAATCTGCATTTTGGTTTGCGGGCGCCCGGAGGCCCGGGTAACAGGAGCGTCTTCATCCCCTTACACGTCTCAAAGCTGACAAAAAGAAAGTTAACTAAAGAATTGTCGACTAAAAAGAAAATGTTTACCAAAAAATGATTGACTAAAATAAATTGACCAAAAAAAGAAAGTGTGATCACATTGTTAAAATAAGACCGTAAAACCTTCAGTTTCCAACAACAGAGACAGTTGCTTTATAATCCTGAACGTCACCAAGCGTTGATTGCTTTTTTCTACATTGCATCCATAAGACACTGTTTACACACGGACACAGCCTGGCATGTGACTGTCTGAACATATAAGGGTCAGAAAGGAGAATCAAACCTGAGAGGAATCCCGTCTTCAGAAATATCCAAAGTGTCTTTAATGCTCTTGTATGAGTCTCAGTCCCTCAGTCCTCGGTCCTGGGTCTCCACTTTCTCACATCGTGGTCCAATCTTCAATCTAACTCCTCACAGAAGTTGGTTGTTTTTTTTTAAATGAAAAGCAACATTTTTACCAAAGATTCCACCTGTGGTGTTTCCCCTTCAGCTTTAATCTGTAATCCAGGTGAGCTTCAGTTTGAAAACGTCCTCATGATGGGAATCCAGCTGAAGGTAAAGAGAGTGAACTTCCTCAAATCCTCTCGTTGGTTTTCCATCATCTGCAGAGTCCACCTGTCCGTCTGTCCTCTGAGGAAACACGAACACACACACTCACACACACACTCTCACACACACACACACGCACACACACACTCACACACACACACACACACTTCTGAAGGTTTACACTCTTTGAAGATTTCCATCTGAAGCTTTTCAAACATGCTGAGTGTGTGTGTGTGTGAGTGTGTGTGTGTGTGAGTGTGTGTGTGTGTGTGTGTGTGTGTGTGTGAGTGTGTGTGTGTGTGTGTGTGTGCGTGCGTGTGCGTGTGTGTGTGTGTGTGTGTGTGCAGAATGGTGTTCAGGTGAGTTTACCTGCAGGTGAGTCACTCGCTCGCCCTCATTTACATATGAAACAGTGGGAGGAGCAGAGAGAGAGGGCTGAGGGGGAAATATGAGCTATAAAAATATGAAAGATTTTTTTAAATATATGTAAAGATGTACATAATATATATATCTTATATAAAAGTATAACAATATTTATAGTTTATAGATGTATAAATAAAGGAACACATTTGTGCAAAAGTGAAAGTATACTGATGGTAAATAAATATACAGTTAATAAAATATGACTGTTTATGATTTATCCTCAAAAATCAAGATGGTGGCGACCAAAGTAAAACCACTTTAATATAAATATGTTTAATTATTCGTAGTAGGTTAATATTATGACACCAACAGTATTCTCAGGACTATATCTATATGATCAACTGTGTGCAGAGCAACACGCTCAGATAGTAGAACAGATATCCATCCCGTTATGATCCTCACGACGCACTTTGATAAATGAAGAAACTTGTGTTTGTTTTCCTTTCTCTGATTTATTTAATGATGCGTCAAAAAAGATCTGACGAGCAGCTGAGAGAAGAAGAGACGCCCTCAGGTGCTGATGAGCAGTGGAGAGGAAATCCCCCACACACACACACACACACACACACACACACAGCGTCTGAGATGAAGCCTCCTCAGTGAGTGTTTACTCAGACAGGAGGAGCTGGATGTGACAGAAACTCAAACTACATGATCTCAAATGATCCCCGGTTAAATCTTAACCACACACACACACACACACACACACACACACACACACACACACACACACACACACACACACACACACACACACACACACACACACAGTAATAACAGTACCTGTGTAAACACACTCAGGCCTCACTAATGGCCCGTCTGAGCACACACACTCTGTCAGTAAGCGATGGAGGTTTCTTCTTTGATGGTGTGTGTTATTGTAGAGGCAGGTCGAGACAGGAAGCTGCTGTAATCACACACACGTCACCTGAGCAGGTAAACTCTCAGGTGAGTCTGCTCTGAGCTCTCAGGTGAGTCTGCTCTGAACTCTCAGGTGAGTCTGCTCTGAGCTCTCAGGTGAGTCTGCTCTGAGCTCTCAGGTGAGTCTGCTCTGAGCTCTCAGGTGAGTCTGCTCTGAACTCTCAGGTGAGTCTGCTCTGAACTCTCAGGTGAGTCTGCTCTGAACTCTCAGGTGAGTCTGCTCTGAGCTCTCAGGTGAGTCTGCTCTGAGCTCTCAGGTGAGTCTGCTCTGAACTCTCAGGTGAGTCTGCTCCAAACTCTCAGGTGAGTCTGCTCTGAACTCTCAGGTGAGTCTGCTCTGAACTCTCAGGTGAGTCTGCTCTGAACTCTCAGGTGAGTCTGCTCCAAACTCTCAGGTGAGTCTGCTCTCAGGTGAGTCTGCTCTCAACTCTCAGGTGAGTCTGCTCTGAACTCTCAGGTGAGTCTGCTCTCAACTCTCAGGTGAGTCTGCTCTCAGGTGAGTCTGCTCTCAGGTGAGTCTGCTCTGAGCTCTCAGGTGAGTCTGCTCTCAGGTGAGTCTGCTCTGAACTCTCAGGTGAGTCTGCTCTGAACTCTCAGGTGAGTCTGCTCTGAACTCTCAGGTGAGTCTGCTCTGAACTCTCAGGTGAGTCTGCTCTCAACTCTCAGGTGAGTCTGCTCTCAACTCTCAGGTGAGTCTGCTCTCAACTCTCAGGTGAGTCTGCTCTCAGGTGAGTCTGCTCTGAACTCTCAGGTGAGTCTGCTCTGAACTCTCAGGTGACTCTGCTCTGAACTCTCAGGTGAGTCTGCTCCAAACTCTCAGGTGAGTCTGCTCTCAACTCTCAGGTGAGTCTGCTCTCAACTCTCAGGTGAGTCTGCTCTGAACTCTCAGGTGAGTCTGCTCTGAACTCTCAGGTGAGTCTGCTCTCAACTCTCAGGTGAGTCTGCTCTCAGGTGAGTCTGCTCTGAACTCTCAGGTGAGTCTGCTCTGAACTCTCAGGTGAGTCTGCTCTGAACTCTCAGGTGAGTCTGCTCTGAACTCTCAGGTGAGTCTGCTCTGAGCTCTCAGGTGAGTCTGCTCTGAACTCTCAGGTGAGTCTGCTCTGAGCTCTCAGGTGAGTCTGCTCTGAACTCTCAGGTGAGTCTGCTCTCAACTCTCAGGTGAGTCTGCTCTGAGCTCTTATCCCACAGTGCTCCTACAGGGAGGTTTAATGTAAAGCATGTATTAAATCATGTTGGGAGTAAAAGGTGTTTTCTGTAGATCAATGAAACCATTCATTCTGTTTCCATGATTTACATTTGATATCAGATCATCAGTAGAGACCAAACCTCTTCTAAAGATATTCATCAGTAGAGACCAAACCTCTTCTAAAGATATTCATCAGTAGAGACCAAACCTCTTCTAAAGATATTCATCAGTAGAGACCAAACCTCTTCTAAAGATATTCATCAGTAGAGACCAAACCTCTTCTAAAGATATTCATCAGTAGAGACCAAAGCTCTTCTACAGATATTCATCAGTAGAGACCAAACCTCTTCTACAGATATTCATCAGTAGAGACCAAACCTCTTCTAAAGATATTCATCAGTAGAGACCAGACCTCTCCTAAAGATATTCATCAGTAGAGACCAAACCTCTTCTAAAGATATTCATCAGTAGAGACCAAACCTCTCCTAAAGATATTCATCAGTAGAGACCAAACCTCTTCTAAAGATATTCATCAGTAGAGACCAAACCTCTCCTAAAGATATTCATCAGTAGAGACCAAACCTCTTCTAAAGATATTCATCAGTAGAGACCAAACCTCTTCTAAAGATATTCATCAGTAGAGACCAAACCTCTTCTAAAGATATTCATCAGTAGAGACCAAACCTCTCCTAAAGATATTCATCAGTAGAGACCAAACCTCTTCTAAAGATATTCATCAGTAGAGACCAAACCTCTTCTAAAGATATTCATCAGTAGAGACCAAACCTCTCCTAAAGATATTCATCAGTAGAGACCAAACCTCTTCTAAAGATATTCATCAGTAGAGACCAAACCTCTTCTAAAGATATTCATCAGTAGAGACCAAACCTCTCCTAAAGATATTCATCAGTAGAGACCAAACCTCTTCTAAAGATATTCATCAGTAGACCAAACCTCTCCTAAAGATATTCATCAGTAGAGACCAAACCTCTTCTAAAGATATTCATCAGTAGAGACCAAACCTCTTCTAAAGATATTCATCAGTAGAGACCAAACCTCTCCTAAAGATATTCATCAGTCGAGACCAAACCTCTTCTAAAGATATTCATCAGTAGAGACCAAACCTCTTCTAAAGATATTCATCAGTAGAGACCAAACCTCTTCTAAAGATATTCATCAGTAGAGACCAAACCTCTTCTAAAGATATTCATCAGTAGAGACCAAACCTCTCCTAAAGATATTCATCAGTAGAGACCAAACCTCTTCTAAAGATATTCATCAGTAGAGACCAAACCTCTTCTAAAGATATTCATCAGTAGAGACCAAACCTCTTCTAAAGATATTCATCAGTAGAGACCAAACCTCTTCTAAAGATATTCATCAGTAGAGACCGAACCTCTTCTACAGATATTCATCAGTAGAGACCAAACCTCTTCTACAGATATTCATCAGTAGAGACCAAACCTCTTCTAAAGATATTCATCAGTAGAGACCAAACCTCTTCTAAAGATATTCATCAGTAGAGACCAAACCTCTTCTAAAGATATTCATCAGTAGAGACCAAACCTCTTCTAAAGATATTCATCAGTAGAGACCAAACCTCTCCTAAAGATATTCATCAGTCGAGACCAAACCTCTTCTAAAGATATTCATCAGTAGAGACCAAACCTCTTCTAAAGATATTCATCAGTAGAGACCAAACCTCTTCTAAAGATATTCATCAGTAGAGACCAGACCTCTTCTACAGATATTCATCAGTCGAGACCAAACCTCTTCTAAAGATATTCATCAGTAGAGACCAGACCTCTTCTAAAGATATTCATCAGTAGAGACCAAACCTCTTCTACAGATATTCATCAGTAGAGACCAAACCTCTTCTAAAGATATTCATCAGTAGAGACCAAACCTCTCCTAAAGATATTCATCAGTCGAGACCAAACCTCTTCTACAGATATTCATCAGTAGAGACCGAACCTCTTCTACAGATATTCATCAGTAGAGACCAGACCTCTTCTAAAGATATTCATCAGTAGAGACCAAACCTCTTCTAAAGATATTCATCAGTAGAGACCAAACCTCTCCTAAAGATATTCATCAGTCGAGACCAAACCTCTTCTAAAGATATTCATCAGTAGAGACCAAACCTCTTCTAAAGATATTCATCAGTAGAGACCAAACCTCTTCTAAAGATATTCATCAGTAGAGACCAAACCTCTCCTAAAGATATTCATCAGTAGAGACCAAACCTCTTCTAAAGATATTCATCAGTAGAGACCAAACCTCTTCTAAAGATATTCATCAGTAGAGACCAAACCTCTTCTAAAGATATTCATCAGTAGAGACCGAACCTCTTCTACAGATATTCATCAGTAGAGACCTAACCTCTTCTACAGATATTCATCAGTAGAGACCAAACCTCTTCTAAAGATATTCATCAGTAGAGACCAAACCTCTTCTAAAGATATTCATCAGTAGAGACCAAACCTCTTCTAAAGATATTCATCAGTAGAGACCAAACCTCTTCTACAGATATTCATCAGTAGAGACCAAACCTCTTCTACAGATATTCATCAGTAGAGACCAAACCTCTTCTAAAGATATTCATCAGTAGAGACCAAACCTCTTCTAAAGATATTCATCAGTAGAGACCAAACCTCTTCTAAAGATATTCATCAGTAGAGACCAAACCTCTTCTAAAGATATTCATCAGTAGAGACCAAACCTCTTCTAAAGATATTCATCAGTAGAGACCAAACCTCTTCTAAAGATATTCATCAGTAGAGACCAAACCCCTTCTAAAGATATTCATCAGTAGAGACCAAACCTCTTCTAAAGATATTCATCAGTCGAGACCAAACCTCTTCTAAAGATATTCATCAGTAGAGACCAAAGCTCTTCTAAAGATATTCATCAGTAGAGACCAAACCTCTTCTAAAGATATTCATCAGTAGAGACCAAACCTCTTCTAAAGATATTCATCAGTAGAGACCAAACCTCTTCTAAAGATATTCATCAGTAGAGACCAAACCTCTTCTAAAGATATTCATCAGTAGAGACCAAACCTCTCCTAAAGATATTCATCAGTAGAGACCAAACCTCTTCTAAAGATATTCATCAGTAGAGACCAAACCTCTCCTAAAGATATTCATCAGTAGAGACCAAACCTCTTCTAAAGATATTCATCAGTAGAGACCAAACCTCTTCTAAAGATATTCATCAGTAGAGACCAAACCTCTTCTGAAGATATTCATCAGTAGAGACCAAACCTCTTCTAAAGATATTCATCAGTAGACCAAACCTCTTCTAAAGATATTCATCAGTAGAGACCAAACCTCTTCTAAAGATATTCATCAGTAGAGACCTAACCTCTTCTACAGATATTCATCAGTAGAGACCAAACCTCTTCTAAAGATATTCATCAGTAGAGACCAAACCTCTTCTAAAGATATTCATCAGTAGAGACCAAACCTCTTCTAAAGATATTCATCAGTAGAGACCAAACCTCTTCTACAGATATTCATCAGTAGAGACCAAACCTCTTCTAAAGATATTCATCAGTAGAGACCAAACCTCTTCTAAAGATATTCATCAGTAGAGACCAAACCTCTTCTGAAGATATTCATCAGTAGAGACCAAACCTCTTCTAAAGATATTCATCAGTAGACCAAACCTCTTCTAAAGATATTCATCAGTAGAGACCAAACCTCTTCTAAAGATATTCATCAGTAGAGACCAAACCTCTTCTAAAGATATTCATCAGTAGAGACCAAACCTCTTCTAAAGATATTCATCAGTAGAGACCAAACCTCTTCTGAAGATATTCATCAGTAGAGACCAAACCTCTTCTACAGATATTCATCAGTAGAGACCAAAGCTCTTCTAAAGATATTCATCAGTAGAGACCAAACCTCTTCTGAAGATATTCATCAGTAGAGACCAAACCTCTTCTACAGATATTCATCAGTAGAGACCAAACCTCTTCTAAAGATATTCATCAGTAGAGACCAAACCTCTTCTAAAGATATTCATCAGTAGAGACCAAACCTCTTCTGAAGATATTCATCAGTAGAGACCAAACCTCTTCTAAAGATATTCATCAGTAGACCAAACCTCTTCTAAAGATATTCATCAGTAGAGACCAAACCTCTTCTAAAGATATTCATCAGTAGAGACCAAACCTCTTCTACAGATATTCATCAGTAGAGACCAAACCTCTTCTAAAGATATTCATCAGTAGAGACCAAAGCTCTTCTAAAGATATTCATCAGTAGAGACCAAACCTCTTCTGAAGATATTCATCAGTAGAGACCAAACCTCTTCAAAAGATATTCATCAGTAGAGACCAAAGCTCTTCTAAAGATATTCATCAGTAGAGACCAAAGCTCTTCTAAAGATATTCATCAGTAGAGACCAAACCTCTTCTACAGATATTCATCAGTAGAGACCAAACCTCTTCTACAGATATTCATCAGTAGAGACCAAACCCCTTCTAAAGATATTCATCAGTAGAGACCAAACCTCTTCTAAAGATATTCATCAGTAGAGACCAAACCTCTTCTAAAGATATTCATCAGTAGAGACCAAAGCTCTTCTAAAGATATTCATCAGTAGAGACCAAACCTCTTCTGAAGATATTCATCAGTAGAGACCAAACCTCTTCTAAAGATATTCATCAGTAGACCAAACCTCTTCTAAAGATATTCATCAGTAGAGACCAAACCTCTTCTAAAGATATTCATCAGTAGAGACCAAACCTCTTCTAAAGATATTCATCAGTAGAGACCAAACCTCTTCTGAAGATATTCATCAGTAGAGACCAAACCTCTTCTAAAGATATTCATCAGTAGAGACCAAACCTCTTCTAAAGATATTCATCAGTAGAGACCAAACCTCTTCTAAAGATATTCATCAGTAGAGACCAAACCTCTTCTAAAGATATTCATCAGTAGAGACCAAACCTCTTCTGAAGATATTCATCAGTAGAGACCAAACCTCTTCTAAAGATATTCATCAGTAGACCAAACCTCTTCTAAAGATATTCATCAGTAGAGACCAAACCTCTTCTAAAGATATTCATCAGTAGAGACCAAACCTCTTCTAAAGATATTCATCAGTAGAGACCAAACCTCTTCTAAAGATATTCATCAGTAGAGACCAAACCTCTTCTGAAGATATTCATCAGTAGAGACCAAACCTCTTCTAAAGATATTCATCAGTAGAGACCAAACCTCTTCTACAGATATTCATCAGTAGAGACCAAACCTCTTCTAAAGATATTCATCAGTAGAGACCAAACCTCTTCTAAAGATATTCATCAGTAGAGACCAAACCTCTTCTAAAGATATTCATCAGTAGAGACCAAACCTCTTCTAAAGATATTCATCAGTAGAGACCAAACCTCTTCTACAGATATTCATCAGAAGAGACCAAACCTCTTCTAAAGATATTCATCAGTAGAGACCAAAGCTCTTCTAAAGATATTCATCAGTAGAGACCAAACCTCTTCTGAAGATATTCATCAGTAGAGACCAAACCTCTTCAAAAGATATTCATCAGTAGAGACCAAAGCTCTTCTAAAGATATTCATCAGTAGAGACCAAACCTCTTCTGAAGATATTCATCAGTAGAGACCAAACCTCTTCAAAAGATATTCATCAGTAGAGACCAAACCTCTTCTGAAGATATTCATCAGTAGAGACCAAACCTCTTCTAAAGATATTCATCAGTAGAGACCAAAGCTCTTCTAAAGATATTCATCAGTAGAGACCAAACCTCTTCTGAAGATATTCATCAGTAGAGACCAAACCTCTTCAAAAGATATTCATCAGTAGAGACCAAAGCTCTTCTAAAGATATTCATCAGTAGAGACCAAAGCTCTTCTAAAGATATTCATCAGTAGAGACCAAACCTCTTCTACAGATATTCATCAGTAGAGACCAAACCTCTTCTACAGATATTCATCAGTAGAGACCAAACCCCTTCTAAAGATATTCATCAGTAGAGACCAAACCTCTTCTAAAGATATTCATCAGTAGAGACCAAACCTCTTCTAAAGATATTCATCAGTAGAGACCAAAGCTCTTCTAAAGATATTCATCAGTAGAGACCAAACCTCTTCTGAAGATATTCATCAGTAGAGACCAAACCTCTTCTAAAGATATTCATCAGTAGAGACCAAACCTCTTCTAAAGATATTCATCAGTAGAGACCAAACCTCTTCTAAAGATATTCATCAGTAGAGACCAAACCTCTTCTGAAGATATTCATCAGTAGAGACCAAACCTCTTCTAAAGATATTCATCAGTAGAGACCAAACCTCTTCTAAAGATATTCATCAGTAGAGACCAAACCTCTTCTAAAGATATTCATCAGTAGAGACCAAACCTCTTCTAAAGATATTCATCAGTAGAGACCAAACCTCTTCTAAAGATATTCATCAGTAGAGACCAAAGCTCTTCTAAAGATATTCATCAGTAGAGACCAAACCTCTTCTGAAGATATTCATCAGTAGAGACCAAACCTCTTCTGAAGATATTCATCAGTAGAGACCAAACCTCTTCTAAAGATATTCATCAGTAGAGACCAAACCTCTTCTAAAGATATTCATCAGTAGAGACCAAACCTCTTCTACAGATATTCATCAGTAGAGACCAAAGCTCTTCTAAAGATATTCATCAGTAGAGACCAAACCTCTCCTAAAGATATTCATCAGTAGAGACCAAACCTCTCCTAAAGATATTCATTACAGAAGAGTTGGCGTTTAATCCAAGAATTCAGCAAAAAATGTTTTTACATTTTCTCCAGAAAAATCTCAGAATTTAAGGAAAAGGAGGAATTTAGAATCATTAGGGAAAAGAAATCGGAAAGTTGCAAAAAGGTATTGTTACAGTGGATTAAGGGAGGGGGAGGGGCGTCTAAAGTCAAAGATGAATCTTGATTGGGTCTCCCCAGACCCCAACACCAAGGGATACACTTTGTTTTAGAGACCTTCAGACGTGGCTCAAAATCAGTGTTGTAGTGTTGACAAAGCTGTTGTGTGATTATACAATTGAACTGAGACAGGAGACCCCAACACAACATGGAAACCACACGTCCGCCATTTTCCCTCTGTTTATTTTTCTTTCAAATTAACACATCAAAATAAAACTCTCCATCCTCCCGTCAGAAACTCTAAACTTCCAGCTTCATTGCTTTAAAAATATATCGACGACGGAGACGATCCTTCAGATAAAGTGCGTAAAGTCTGAGAGAAATGTGGAGCTCTGAGACGAATCGGAGCGTCCGAATAAAACGGATTAAAGTTCAACGCAGCAGAAACATTAATATCCTCTCGCAGCGGAACCTTTAACAACGGGAGGAAGGTCGAAGGTGTGTTTCTGCTCATGACTTTAGATTCGTATCATCCTCTCATTAACGGCATGTTTCGCTCTGAAGCCCAAAACGTGTGTCTTTAACCTAAAAGAACAAAGATAAACATGTGAAGGATCATTTTTTATTTGGCTCTAAATACATTTAAAATGTATATATTATGGATTTAAATAATCAGAGTTGAATCTGTCCTCGGCGATTCCACTTCGGAAACAAACTATTTGTTGTCAAAGGATGTATTTAACCATATGTTTATATTTGTAATCGCCATATTCTATTTATTTAAATGTGTTTTGAGAATGTGTAGATTGTCATCCTGTGTGTAACGCCTGCATGCTTTGTGTATCATATTAATGAGGATAATAGAGTCTCGCTGCTCCACAGGTGACGACTCTCTCTGCTGTTGATTCTTAGTCGATGTTGGATTGTGTTGGTCCAGACATCAGTTCATTGGTCAGTCCGTGTCAGGTGTTTCTGAATCACCGTCGTCTCTACAGGCCGAGCGACTTCCTCACGATGTTCTGAGCGAGGCTGTAGAACTGCTGCCGGTCTTCACGCCACATCTTAGAGGCGTCAACGTTCGCTCCACTCTCATCGTTCGGTTCTGAGAGGAGGGAGGAGACGAGGGAACAAGGGAAGAGACAAGGGAGGACATTAGGGTGAGTCTTTATGAAATTGTAATAACTCCTGTAACAGCAGGGTAACGTACCTGCCAGCATGCTGACCACAGACAGCAGGATCTTCTCCACGCTCTGCACTGGACTCCACCTCTCCGCGCTGCTCTCGTATCCCATTGGATCGTCTCCTGGAGCGTGAAGGATGGAGATACAGACCCTCCCATCAGGGTAGACTGGAGGAGAGGGGGAGAGGGGGGAGGGTTGAGTTCAGGTGCAGATGATAACCACTACGGTTAATACTTCAATGGTCAGATCAAGACTGAAATGTGACTTGATCACAGCAGCTCCGTGTGGAACACCAACAGACACATAACATCACAGCAGGATCAGCTGCTCAAAGGGCCTTCAGCGAGCATCTGACCTGTGTTCACTGAGAGGACTGGAGCACAGAGGATGCTTCAGGCTGACTGGAGCACAGAGGATGCTTCAGGCTGGAGCACAGAGGATGCTTCAGGCTGGAGCACAGAGGATGCTTCAGGCTGGAGCACAGAGGATGCTTCAGGCTGACTTTACTGATCTCCATTAGAAGGTAGCAGCTCAGATTCTCTGTCAGAGCATGCTGGGGGTCCCACAGGATGCTGCTGGAGCCTCTCAGGTTATTATGGTCTGTGAGTCAGGAAGTTTTTCCTTGTACGATGTGAGGGTCTGAGGACAGAGGGTCTGAGGACAGAGGGTCTGAGGACAGAGGGTCTGAGGACAGAGGGTCTGAGGACAGAGGGTCTGAGGACAGAGGGTCTGAGGACAGAGGGTGTCGTATTGTCATACTGATATTCTGAAGACCACTGAGACAAATGTAACATTTGTGATATTGGGCTATAAATAAACATTGACTGATTGGTTGACTGATTGACTGATTGACTGATTGGTTGACTGATTGGTTGATTGACAGACAGGGTGACCAACAGTCTGTGAGCAGATGTGTAACAGGTGAAGCATCAGGAGAGGGGGGTGTTGCGTTCAGGTGCATTAACCTGACACAGCTGAAGACGCTTCAGTCTGAAACAGGTCTGAGAGAACAGTATTGGATTGTGCTTCTGACTCTTCCCTTCTTTCGCTGCTTTCCCGTCAGCCACGAGCAACGACTTTAGATCGATGTAAAGACTCCTCACCAACAGTCTGTTGTTGGAAGCCGGGACGCTTTCACTTCGTTTAAAAGTATTTTCTTATAAAAAGTATTCAATAACATTGTAATTTGTTTCTTTATAAACCAAAGACACTTTTAATGAAATACACGGCGCCTCTTTTTACGCTAGCTTTAGAATCCAGATGATTTTAAACTGAAGCTTGAGATGCTGTTTCCCAGACGCTGCGGGGTCTGGGGATTCGGGAGGAGCCGAGACGTTCAGTTTGAGATTATCAGAGGATCAAACATCCGACGCTTCTTATCTGCGATCGAACAGCGGCCGCAGCGCTACTTTAATATGAAGCACACTTCAGAGGATCAGAGGATACATTCAGGAAGTTCAGCTGAGGGCCATGAGGGTGTGAGTGTGTGTGTGTCTCTGTGGTGTGTGTGAGTGTGTGTGAGAGTGTGTGAGAGTGTGTGTGTGTCTGTGGTGTGTCTGTCTGTGTGTCTGTCTCTCTGTGGTGTGTGTGTGTGTGTGTCTGTCTGTGGTGTGCCTGTGTGTGTGTGTGTGTCTGTGTGTGTCTGTCTGTGTCTCTGTGTCTGTGTGTGTGTCTATGTGGTGTGCCTGTGTGGTGTGCCTGTGTGTGTGTGTGTCTGTGTGTGTGTGTCTGTGCGTGTGTGCGTGTGTGTGGTGTGCCTGTGTGTGTGTGTGTGTGTGTGTGCCTGTGTGTGTGTGTGTCTGTGTGTGTGTGTGCATGTGTGTGGTGTGCCTGTGTGTGCCTGTGTGGTGTGTGTCTGTGTCTGTGTCTATGTGTGTGTGTCTGTGTGGTATGCCTATGTGTCTGTGTGTGTGTGTCTGTGTGTGTGTGCGTGTGTGTGTGTGTGTGTGCGTGTCTGTGTGTGTGTGATGAGGGGTCACCAGCGTCTCGTCCTATAATCAGACTCAGAGCGGCTGCAGTCCAGTAATCAGGCGGTAATGACAGCATGCTAACGGCATGCTAACGGAATGCTAACGGTGTGTGTGCGTGCCCCGACACGAGGAACACACTCCGTCAAACATCCTCAAACCTTTAAACAATCGCATTTCTTTAACTGCCATCGAGATGATTTCTGTTTTAATCGTGAAACACTAAACTAAAGACTTTAAATGAGTAATCTCAGAGTTCTGTCGTGAGCTGGTTTTCTGCTGCGTCATGTGTCTGCATCTCTTGCCTTCACTAAATAAAATATATAAATGATTACTCTTTCCCTGAAGCTCTGCATTTCTCAAGCTGCGTTCACACCGGGCGCGAGGTTTGGGGGCGGCGCGATTACATGTAAAGTCAATGCAGAGACGCGGACAGACTCGCTCCGACGGCGAGCGTGAAGCGGTTGATGCGAATGCTGCGGCACGTTGAGGCGATGGGAGGGGGCCGCGACACACGCTCAACTTTTAAACTCAAGCGTCAAATTCGAGTGACGCAATCTCACGGTAGCCAATCAGCGGTGAGGATCTCAGCCTGCCGTCAATGACGTAGAACCACAAAACCAAAACATCAGCCGTTAGCTGTTAGCCCTCAGAGCTCACAGCTCCTCATATCTGTTCAGAAACTAGACAGAAGTTAAACAAGTACAAACCATAGACTGCCTGTGTCATGGAGAATACAGTCGCTGGTTTGTTTATGTCTGTAGGCCGTTGTTGTGAGTGTGGACGGTCGGAGCATATATAACGTTAGCTTAGCCGATCTCCATTCAGAAAACACGCATTTAAAAAAAAGGGTTTTTCGCCTGCCGTCTGTCTGCAGACACACAGCTGCTGCCCAGCCGCAGCGCGGACGCCCAGCCGCAGCACAGACACAACGCTGCTGCCCAGCCGCAGCGCAGACGCACAGCTGCTGCCCAGCCGCAGCACAGACGCACAGCTGCTGCCCAGCCGCAGCACAGACACAACGCTGCTGCCCAGCCGCAGCACAGACACAACGCTGCTGCCCAGCCGCAGCGCGGACACACAGCCGCTGCCCAGCCGCAGCGCGGACACACAGCCGCTGCCCAGCCGCAGCGCGGACACACAGCCGCTGCCCAGCCGCAGCACAGACACACAGCCGCTGCCCAGCCGCAGCGCGGACACACAGCCGCTGCCCAGCCGCAGCGCAGACACAACGCTGCTGCCCAGCCGCAGCGCAGACGCACAGCTGCTGCCCAGCCGCAGCACAGACGCACAGCTGCTGCCCAGCCGCAGCACAGACACAACGCTGCTGCCCAGCCGCAGCACAGACACAACGCTGCTGCCCAGCCGCAGCGCGGACACACAGCTGCTGCCCAGCCGCAGCGCGGACACACAGCTGCTGCCCAGCCGCAGCGCGGACACACAGCTGCTGCCCAGCCGCAGCGCGGACACACAGCTGCTGCCCAGCCGCAGCGCGGACACACAGCTGCTGCCCAGCCGCAGCGCGGACACACAGCTGCTGCCCAGCCGCAGCGTGGACACACAGCTGCTGCCCAGCCGCAGCACGGACACACAGCTGCTGCCCAGCCGCAGCGTGGACACACAGCCGCTGCCCAGCCGCAGCACGGACACACAGCTGCTGCCCAGCCGCAGCGTGGACACACAGCCGCAGCACCGGAAATGGAACTGCTGGGAGAAAAACTGACTATCAGAGATGAAACGTTATCTTTGATAGTATGTAGTCTAATTTTTCGTCAACGAAAGTAAAGAGAGATTTTGGCATCGTTTTTATTTAGTAAACTACATTTTCGTCTCGTCAACGATGTTGCATGATGATTTCGTTACAGTTATCGTTTACTGCCGTCGGTGCCGTCTCGTTCTAGTCATGGGAAAAAAGGTCGTTGACGAACATATTTCGTCATAGTTTTAGTCAACAAAATGAACACTACAGCTTGAACGCAGCATTAGACTCATATTTGTAAAGTGAATTGAGAAGACCAACGAAAGACAGGTGACCCTCTGAGTCTCACCTGGACAGCAGGAGCACTAGAGAAGGAGAGAGGCCTTACTGTTGGGGTGGAACATGGACAGCAGGAGCACTAGAGGAGAGAGCCTTACTGTTGGGGTGGAACATGGACAGCAGGAGCACTAGAGGAGGAGAGCCTTACTGTTGGGGTGGAACATGGACAGCAGGAGCACTAGAGGAGAGAGCCTTACTGTTGGGGTGGAACATGGACAGCAGGAGCACTAGAGGAGGAGAGAGCCTTACTGTTGGGGTGGAACATGGACAGCAGGAGCACTAGAGGAGGAGAGAGCCTTACTGTTGGGGTGGAACATGGACAGCAGGAGCACTAGAGGAGAGAGCCTTACTGTTGGGGTGGAACATGGACAGCAGGAGCACTAGAGGAGAGAGCCTTACTGTTGGGGTGGAACATGGACAGCAGGAGCACTAGAGGAGGAGAGCCTTACTGTTGGGGTGGAACATGTCGCAGGTGAACCTCATCTTGGGCGGGCTGAGGGGATAATCTGAGGGGAAGCTGAGGACGGCAGGGAACACGCCGCCTTCAAAGCACGTGTCCTGAGGACCCCTGAAGCACAGCAGGAGCAAAGAGAAGGCATTGGACATTACAAATTGAAAGTAGAAAATGTACATGTTGAAGTATAAAATGTACAGTAACACATATAAAGCAAGTTGGACGTAAATAATATGTTCACTTTGATTTCATTAATCTGTGCTGTTCTCCATTCTCTCCCTGATGCTGCTCAAATACTGAACTTCCCCCGGGTTAATAAAGCTCCATCTCCTCTCCTCTCCTCTCCTCTCCTCTCCTCATCTCCTCTCCTCATCTCCTCTCCTCTCCTCTGCTCTCCTCTCGTCTCCTCTCCTCTCCTCTTCAGATTCTGTGTTTAAAGTGTGTATCATTGAAAGTGTGTATAAAGTGTGTATAAAGTGTGTATAAAGTGTACTCACATGATGAGCGCCTCCCACTCAAAGAAGTTCTCCTCATTAGCCGGACCTGCAGATTCAAACCTCATGTGAGCCTTTTAATATGAATATATATACATATATATATATATATATACATATATATACACATATACACATATATATATATATATATTCATATTCATATATATGAATATGAGTCTTTTATCTGTTCTCTCTGAATATGAGTCTTTCATCTGTTCTCTCTCTGAATATGAGTCTTGTATCTGTTCTCTCTGAATATGAGTCTTGTATCTGTTCTCTCTGAATATGAGTCTTTTATCTGTTCTCTCTGAATATGAGTCTTGTATCTGTTCTCTCTCTGAATATGAGTCTTGTATCTGTTCTCTCTCTGAATATGAGTCTTGTATCTGTTCTCTCTGAATATGAGTCTTTTATCTGTTCTCTCTGAATATGAGTCTTTTATCTGTTCTCTCTGAATATGAGTCTTGTATCTGTTCTCTCTCTGAATATGAGTCTTGTATCTGTTCTCTCTCTGAATATGAGTCTTGTATCTGTTCTCTCTGAATATGAGTCTTTTATCTGTTCTCTCTCTGAATATGAGTCTTGTATCTGTTCTCTCTGAATATGAGTCTTGTATCTGTTCTCTCTGAATATGAGTCTTTTATCTGTTCTCTCTCTGAATATGAGTCTTGTATCTGTTCTCTCTCTGAATATGAGTCTTGTATCTGTTCTCTCTGAATATGAGTCTTTTATCTGTTCTCTCTCTGAATATGAGTCTTGTATCTGTTCTCTCTGAATATGAGTCTTTTATCTGTTCTCTCTCTGAATATGAGTCTTGTATCTGTTCTCTCTGAATATGAGTCTTTTATCTGTTCTCTCTCTGAATATGAGTCTTGTATCTGTTCTCTCTCTGAATATGAGTCTTGTATCTGTTCTCTCTGAATATGAGTCTTTTATCTGTTCTCTCTCTGAATATGAGTCTTTTATCTGTTCTCTCTGAATATGAGTCTTGTATCTGTTCTCTCTCTGAATATGAGTCTTTTATCTGTTCTCTCTGAATATGAGTCTTTTATCTGTTCTCTCTGAATATGAGTCTTTTATCTGTTCTCTCTGAATATGAGTCTTGTATCTGTTCTCTCTCTGAATATGAGTCTTGTATCTGTTCTCTCTCTGAATATGAGTCTTTTATCTGTTCTCTCTCTGAATATGAGTCTTTTATCTGTTCTCTCTGAATATGAGTCTTTTATCTGTTCTCTCTGAATATGAGTCTTTTATCTGTTCTCTCTGAATATGAGTCTTTTATCTGTTCTCTCTCTGAATATGAGTCTTGTATCTGTTCTCTCTCTGAATATGAGTCTTTTATCTGTTCTCTCTGAATATGAGTCTTTTATCTGTTCTCTCTGAATATGAGTCTTTTATCTGTTCTCTCTCTGAATATGAGTCTTTTATCTGTTCTCTCTGAATATGAGTCTTTTATCTGTTCTCTCTCTGAATATGAGTCTTGTATCTGTTCTCTCTGAATATGAGTCTTGTATCTGTTCTCTTAGAATATGAGTCTTGTATCTGTTCTCTCTGAATACGAGTCTTTTATCTGTTCTCTCTGAATACGAGTCTTTTATCTGTTCTCTCTGAATACGAGTCTTTTATCTGTTCTCTCTGAATACGAGTCTTTTATCTGTTCTCTCTGAATACAAGTCTTGTATCTGTTCTCTCTCTGAATATGAGTCTTGTATCTGTTCTCTCTGAATATGAGTCTTGTATCTGTTCTCTCTCTGAATATGAGTCTTGTATCTGTTCTCTCTGAATATGAGTCTTGTATCTGTTCTCTCTCTGAATATGAGTCTTTTATCTGTTCTCTCTGAATACGAGTCTTTTATCTGTTCTCTCTGAATATGAGTCTTTTATCTGTTCTCTCTGAATATGAGTCTTTTATCTGTTCTCTCTCTGAATATGAGTCTTGTATCTGTTCTCTCTCTGAATATGAGTCTTTTATCTGTTCTCTCTGAATATGAGTCTTGTATCTGTTCTCTCTCTGAATATGAGTCTTTTAACTGTTCTCTCTGAATATGAGTCTTGTATCTGTTCTCTCTGAATATGAGTCTTTCATCTGTTCTCTCTCTGAATATGAGTCTTTTATCTGTTCTCTCTGAATATGAGTCTTGTATCTGTTCTCTCTCTGAATATGAGTCTTTTAACTGTTCTCTCTGAATATGAGTCTTGTATCTGTTCTCTCTGAATATGAGTCTTGTATCTGTTCTCTCTCTGAATATGAGTCTTTTATCTGTTCTCTCTCTGAATATGAGTCTTTTATCTGTTCTCTCTGAATATGAGTCTTGTATCTGTTCTCTCTGAATATGAGTCTTGTATCTGTTCTCTTTCTGAATATGAGTCTTTTATCTGTTCTCTCTGAATATGAGTCTTGTATCTGTTCTCTCTGAATATGAGTCTTTAATCTGTTCTCTCTGAATATGAGTCTTTTATCTGTTCTCTCTCTGAATATGAGTCTTGTATCTGTTCTCTCTCTGAATATGAGTCTTTTATCTGTTCTCTCTCTGAATATGAGTCTTTTATCTGTTCTCTCTCTGAATATGAGTCTTGTATCTGTTCTCTCTGAATATGAGTCTTTTATCTGTTCTCTCTCTGAATATGAGTCTTGTATCTGTTCTCTCTGAATATGAGTCTTGTATCTGTTCTCTTAGAATATGAGTCTTGTATCTGTTCTCTCTGAATACGAGTCTTTTATCTGTTCTCTCTGAATACGAGTCTTTTATCTGTTCTCTCTGAATACGAGTCTTTTATCTGTTCTCTCTGAATACGAGTCTTGTATCTGTTCTCTCTCTGAATATGAGTCTTGTATCTGTTCTCTCTGAATATGAGTCTTGTATCTGTTCTCTCTCTGAATATGAGTCTTGTATCTGTTCTCTCTGAATATGAGTCTTGTATCTGTTCTCTCTCTGAATATGAGTCTTTTATCTGTTCTCTCTGAATACGAGTCTTTTATCTGTTCTCTCTGAATACGAGTCTTTTATCTGTTCTCTCTGAATATGAGTCTTTTATCTGTTCTCTCTCTGAATATGAGTCTTGTATCTGTTCTCTCTCTGAATATGAGTCTTTTATCTGTTCTCTCTGAATATGAGTCTTGTATCTGTTCTCTCTCTGAATATGAGTCTTTTAACTGTTCTCTCTGAATATGAGTCTTGTATCTGTTCTCTCTGAATATGAGTCTTTCATCTGTTCTCTCTCTGAATATGAGTCTTTTATCTGTTCTCTCTGAATATGAGTCTTGTATCTGTTCTCTCTCTGAATATGAGTCTTTTAACTGTTCTCTCTGAATATGAGTCTTGTATCTGTTCTCTCTCTGAATATGAGTCTTTTATCTGTTCTCTCTCTGAATATGAGTCTTTTATCTGTTCTCTCTGAATATGAGTCTTGTATCTGTTCTCTCTGAATATGAGTCTTGTATCTGTTCTCTTTCTGAATATGAGTCTTTTATCTGTTCTCTCTGAATATGAGTCTTGTATCTGTTCTCTCTGAATATGAGTCTTTAATCTGTTCTCTCTGAATATGAGTCTTTTATCTGTTCTCTCTCTGAATATGAGTCTTGTATCTGTTCTCTCTCTGAATATGAGTCTTTTATCTGTTCTCTCTCTGAATATGAGTCTTTTATCTGTTCTCTCTCTGAATATGAGTCTTGTATCTGTTCTCTCTCTGAATATGAGTCTTGTATCTGTTCTCTCTGAATATGAGTCTTTTATCTGTTCTCTCTGAATATGAGTCTTGTATCTGTTCTCTCTGAATATGAGTCTTTTATCTGTTCTCTCTGAATATGAGTCTTGTATCTGTTCTCTCTGAATATGAGTCTTGTATCTGTTCTCTCTGAATATGAGTCTTTTATCTGTTCTCTCTGAATATGAGTCTTTTATCTGTTCTCTCTCTGAAGATGAGTCTTTTATCTGTTCTCTCTCTGAATATGAGTCTTGTATCTGTTCTCTCTGAATATGAGTCTTGTATCTGTTCTCTCTCTGAATATGAGTCTTGTATCTGTTCTCTCTCTGAATATGAGTCTTGTATCTGTTCTCTCTGAATATGAGTCTTTTATCTGTTCTCTCTGAATATGAGTCTTTTATCTGTTCTCTCTGAATATGAGTCTTGTATCTGTTCTCTCTCTGAATATGAGTCTTGTATCTGTTCTCTCTCTGAATATGAGTCTTGTATCTGTTCTCTCTGAATATGAGTCTTTTATCTGTTCTCTCTCTGAATATGAGTCTTTTATCTGTTCTCTCTGAATATGAGTCTTTTATCTGTTCTCTCTCTGAATATGAGTCTTGTATCTGTTCTCTCTCTGAATATGAGTCTTGTATCTGTTCTCTCTGAATATGAGTCTTTTATCTGTTCTCTCTGAATATGAGTCTTGTATCTGTTCTCTCTGAATATGAGTCTTTTATCTGTTCTCTCTGAATATGAGTCTTGTATCTGTTCTCTCTGAATATGAGTCTTGTATCTGTTCTCTCTGAATATGAGTCTTTTATCTGTTCTCTCTGAATATGAGTCTTTTATCTGTTCTCTCTCTGAAGATGAGTCTTTTATCTGTTCTCTCTCTGAATATGAGTCTTGTATCTGTTCTCTCTCTGAATATGAGTCTTTTAACTGTTCTCTCTGAATATGAGTCTTGTATCTGTTCTCTCTGAATATGAGTCTTGTATCTGTTCTCTCTCTGAATATGAGTCTTTTATCTGTTCTCTCTCTGAATATGAGTCTTTTATCTGTTCTCTCTCTGAATATGAGTCTTTTATCTGTTCTCTCTGAATATGAGTCTTTCATCTGTTCTCTCTCTGAATATGAGTCTTGTATCTGTTCTCTCTGAATATGAGTCTTTTATCTGTTCTCTCTGAATATGAGTCTTGTATCTGTTCTCTCTCTGAATATGAGTCTTTTAACTGTTCTCTCTGAATATGAGTCTTGTATCTGTTCTCTCTGAATATGAGTCTTTTATCTGTTCTCTCTGAATATGAGTCTTGTATCTGTTCTCTCTGAATATGAGTCTTGTATCTGTTCTCTCTCTGAATATGAGTCTTGTATCTGTTCTCTCTCTGAATATGAGTCTTTTATCTGTTCTCTCTCTGAATATGAGTCTTGTATCTGTTCTCTCTGAATATGAGTCTTGTATCTGTTCTCTCTGAATATGAGTCTTTTATCTGTTCTCTCTGAATATGAGTCTTGTATCTGTTCTCTCTGAATATGAGTCTTGTATCTGTTCTCTCTCTGAATATGAGTCTTGTATCTGTTCTCTCTCTGAATATGAGTCTTGTATCTGTTCTCTCTCTGAATATGAGTCTTGTATCTGTTCTCTCTGAATATGAGTCTTGTATCTGTTCTCTCTGAATATGAGTCTTGTATCTGTTCTCTCTGAATATGAGTCTTGTATCTGTTCTCTCTGAATATGAGTCTTTTATCTGTTCTCTCTGAATATGAGTCTTTTATCTGTTCTCTCTGAATATGAGTCTTGTATCTGTTCTCTCTGAATATGAGTCTTGTATCTGTTCTCTCTGAATATGAGTCTTTTATCTGTTCTCTCTGAATATGAGTCTTGTATCTGTTCTCTCTCTGAATATGAGTCTTTTATCTGTTCTCTCTCTGAATATGAGTCTTGTATCTGTTCTCTCTGAATATGAGTCTTTTATCTGTTCTCTCTGAATATGAGTCTTGTATCTGTTCTCTCTGAATATGAGTCTTTTATCTGTTCTCTCTGAATATGAGTCTTTTATCTGTTCTCTCTCTGAATATGAGTCTTGTATCTGTTCTCTCTCTGAATATGAGTCTTTTATCTGTTCTCTCTGAATATGAGTCTTGTATCTGTTCTCTCTCTGAATATGAGTCTTTTAACTGTTCTCTCTGAATATGAGTCTTGTATCTGTTCTCTCTGAATATGAGTCTTTCATCTGTTCTCTCTCTGAATATGAGTCTTTTATCTGTTCTCTCTGAATATGAGTCTTGTATCTGTTCTCTCTCTGAATATGAGTCTTTTAACTGTTCTCTCTGAATATGAGTCTTGTATCTGTTCTCTCTGAATATGAGTCTTGTATCTGTTCTCTCTCTGAATATGAGTCTTTTATCTGTTCTCTCTCTGAATATGAGTCTTTTATCTGTTCTCTCTGAATATGAGTCTTGTATCTGTTCTCTCTGAATATGAGTCTTGTATCTGTTCTCTTTCTGAATATGAGTCTTTTATCTGTTCTCTCTGAATATGAGTCTTGTATCTGTTCTCTCTGAATATGAGTCTTTAATCTGTTCTCTCTGAATATGAGTCTTTTATCTGTTCTCTCTCTGAATATGAGTCTTGTATCTGTTCTCTCTCTGAATATGAGTCTTTTATCTGTTCTCTCTCTGAATATGAGTCTTTGATCTGTTCTCTCTCTGAATATGAGTCTTGTATCTGTTCTCTCTCTGAATATGAGTCTTGTATCTGTTCTCTCTGAATATGAGTCTTTTATCTGTTCTCTCTGAATATGAGTCTTGTATCTGTTCTCTCTGAATATGAGTCTTTTATCTGTTCTCTCTGAATATGAGTCTTGTATCTGTTCTCTCTGAATATGAGTCTTGTATCTGTTCTCTCTGAATATGAGTCTTTTATCTGTTCTCTCTGAATATGAGTCTTTTATCTGTTCTCTCTCTGAAGATGAGTCTTTTATCGGTTCTCTCTCTGAATATGAGTCTTGTATCTGTTCTCTCTCTGAATATGAGTCTTTTAACTGTTCTCTCTGAATATGAGTCTTGTATCTGTTCTCTCTGAATATGAGTCTTGTATCTGTTCTCTCTCTGAATATGAGTCTTTTATCTGTTCTCTCTCTGAATATGAGTCTTTTATCTGTTCTCTCTCTGAATATGAGTCTTTTATCTGTTCTCTCTGAATATGAGTCTTTCATCTGTTCTCTCTCTGAATATGAGTCTTGTATCTGTTCTCTCTGAATATGAGTCTTTTATCTGTTCTCTCTGAATATGAGTCTTGTATCTGTTCTCTCTCTGAATATGAGTCTTTTAACTGTTCTCTCTGAATATGAGTCTTGTATCTGTTCTCTCTGAATATGAGTCTTTTATCTGTTCTCTCTGAATATGAGTCTTGTATCTGTTCTCTCTGAATATGAGTCTTGTATCTGTTCTCTCTCTGAATATGAGTCTTGTATCTGTTCTCTCTCTGAATATGAGTCTTTTATCTGTTCTCTCTCTGAATATGAGTCTTGTATCTGTTCTCTCTGAATATGAGTCTTGTATCTGTTCTCTCTGAATATGAGTCTTTTATCTGTTCTCTCTGAATATGAGTCTTGTATCTGTTCTCTCTGAATATGAGTCTTGTATCTGTTCTCTCTCTGAATATGAGTCTTGTATCTGTTCTCTCTCTGAATATGAGTCTTGTATCTGTTCTCTCTCTGAATATGAGTCTTGTATCTGTTCTCTCTGAATATGAGTCTTGTATCTGTTCTCTCTGAATATGAGTCTTGTATCTGTTCTCTCTGAATATGAGTCTTGTATCTGTTCTCTCTGAATATGAGTCTTGTATCTGTTCTCTCTCTGAATATGAGTCTTCTGAAGAAACAGGACATTTCTGACCAAATCAAATATCAAGCTGTTATTTTGTATAACTTGCAGTTCATTGATTGAGTCTCACCTGCAACGATTCCCTCTGGTGGGTTCAGCGTCAGCTCTGAAACACACACGTTAGCATCACATTAGCATCACGTTAGCATCACGTTAGCATCAAGACCTTTCATTGAACTCAGAACGATAAGTATCCTGCAGGTATTTAAATCAGAAGTGATGTGCTCGTCCTGCAGCAGGAAGCGTACCACAGCCAAGAGCAGACAAGAAGGCCAGAGTCAGAGAAATAAAGCCAGCACACATTAATAACCATAGAAACAGGTGCTCACCCGGAGTGAAACTGATAGGTGCTCACCCAGGGTGAAACTGATAGGTGCTCACCCAGGGTGAAACTGAGAGGTGCACACCCAGGGTGAAACTGAGAGGTGCTCACCCAGGGTGAAACTGAGAGGTGCACACCCAGGGTGAAACTGAGAGGTGCTCACCCAGGGTGAAACTGAGAGGTGCACACCCAGGGTGAAACTGAGAGGTGCTCACCCAGGGTGAAACTGAGAGGTGCACACCCAGGGTGAGACTGAGAGGTGCTCACCCAGGGTGAAACTGAGAGGTGCTCACCCAGGCTGAAACTGAGAGGTGCACACCCAGGGTGAGACTGAGAGGTGCACACCCAGGCTGAAACTGATAGGTGCTCACCCTGGGTGAAACTGAGAGGTGCACACCCGGGGTGAGACTGATAGAAATAAGCGGCAGCCTGTATAGATCAAATACATCAGTATTAAATATGACTTGTTAAAGATGCTAGCTTCAGTTAGATGTGGCTGCTGTCCTGACTTTCACTCTGTCCCCATGTCTGCTGGCACTTATCGGAAAACAGCTGAGTATGTGCATTGTTGTTGTTAGCACCTGGTTAGCTAGCTGCGCTAACGGTTAGAAGCTGTTTCTCAGACGAGGAGAGGGAGCTCGGTGCTGTCGGGCTGAGAGCTGCAGCTCAGAGAGGTGAGGGACTCTGCTGGAGGCTTCCGTCTAGCTATCTCAGGGCTCTCAGACGCTTTGGCTCCATTTAGGAGGATACATGAAAAACAGGTTTGAAATACTACGGCAGGAAAACAAGAATCCAGTTTGAAGGAGAGAGATCTGTGAAACATCCAGAGACAAAGAAAACCTGCTTCCAGTTCCATCTGGTGTTGAGATCCATAGATCTCTGAAGCTCTCTCAAAGGGCACCAGGTTGAAGCTTTCACTTCAATGTTTACAATCTTCTTCCCAGGGGGCATGCCCCCGGACCCCCTAGAGGAGGTGAGGACCCCCTAGAGGAGGCGAGGACCCCCGTAGAGGAGGTGAGGACCCTCGTAGAGGAGGTGAGGACCCCCCTAGAGGAGGTGAGGACCCTCGTAGAGGAGGTGAGGACCCCCGTAGAGGAGGTGAGGACCCCCCTAGAGGAGGTGAGGACCCCCCTAGAGGAGGTGAGGACCCTCGTAGAGGAGGTGAGGACCCCCGTAGAGGAGGTGAGGACCCCCCTAGAGGAGGTGAGGACCCCCCTAGAGGAGGTGAGGACCCCCCCTAGAGGAGGTGAGGACCCCCCAGAGGAGGCGAGGACCCCCCCTAGAGGAGGCGAGGACCCCCTAAAGGAGGTGAGGACCCTCGTAGAGGAGGTGAGGACCCCCCTAGAGGAGGTGAGGACCCCCGTAGAGGAGGCGAGGACCCCCCCTAGAGGAGGCGAGGACCCCCTAAAGGAGGTGAGGACCCTCGTAGAGGAGGTGAGGACCCCCCTAGAGGAGGTGAGGACCCCCGTAGAGGAGGTGAGGACCCTCGTAGAGGAGGTGAGGACCCCCCTAGAGGAGGTGAGGACCCCCCTAGAGGAGGTGAGGACGGAGGTGAGGACCCCCCTAGAGGAGGTGAGGACCCCCCAGAGGAGGTGAGGACCCCCCAGAGGAGGTGAGGACCCCCCTAGAGGAGGTGAGGACGGAGGTGAGGACCCCCCAGGGGAGGTGAGGACCCCCCAGAGGAGGTGAGGACCCCCCTAACATATCACTTCACCTCTGCTTCCACCTATATGCCGTGTTTCATGCTGTGAGCTGATTATCGAGCCTTCATTGTAGGAGTCGCGGGTTCACTGTGTGTGTGTACTGTACACTGTGTGTGTGTGTACTGTACACTATGTGTGTGCTGTACACTGTGTGTGTGTGTGTGTGTGTGTACTGTACACTGTGTGTGTGTGTGTACTGTACACACACACACACACACAGTGTACAGCACACACATAGTGTACAGTACACACACACACACAGTGTACTGTACACTGTGTGTGTGTGTGTACTGTACACTATGTGTGTGCTGTACACTGTGTGTGTGTGTGTGTGTGTGTGTACTGTACACTATGTGTGTACTGTACACTGTGTGTGTGCTTTCTTCGGTTCACCAACAAAAAACTCACTCCAAGCTGAACTCAAAGGTTGGCAGCCCTGACTAAAGTACTAGATATGAGTACTTGTACTAAAGTACTAGATGTGAGCACTTGTACTAAATATGAGTGCTTGTACTTGTACTAAAGTACTAGCTATGAGTACTTGTACTAAAGTACTAGATATGAGTACTTGTATTTGTACTAAAGTACTAGATATGAGTGCTTGTACTTGTACTAAAGTACTAGATATGAGTACTTGTACTAAAGTACTAGATATGAGTGCTTGTACTTGTACTAAAGTACTAGATATGAGTACTTGTACTAAAGTACTAGATATGAGTGCTTGTACTTGTACTAAAGTACTAGATATGAGTGCTTATACTTGTACTAGATATGAGTGCTTGTACTTGTACTAAAGTACTAGATATGAGTGCTTGTACTAAAGTACTATGAGTGCTCGTATAATGCGTGTCAGCGATGAAACAGCGGGTATCGAGAGGAGCTCCAACCCGCGCTGAGAGCCGGGGAAAGCGCTAAATAAATCAAATGCATTATTGTTATTAAATCCGTAGGGTTAGCTGTTAGCTGTTAGCTGTTAGCGGTTAGCTGTTAGCCGTTAGCTGTTAGCGGTTAGCTGTTAGCTGTTAGCGGTTAGCTGTTAGCCGTTAGCTCAGCGGTCTAGCGGTGACGTGTTAAAGCCCTCACTCACGTCTGTACTCCGCCATGAGCCTCTTCAGCGCGGTGCCGGCCATCAGGGTCTCTTCTCGCTCTCGCAGCTCCGGAAGGAACAGAAAGATCAGCTCCGAGGTGCGCGATCAGCTCAGCAAAACAACAGTTTGACGGATGTGTCGCGCGGGCTCAGCTTCCTGTTGTCGCCGTGAGTCTCCGCTCACAGCGCCCCTCACAGCGCCCCTGCAGGCACAGCGCTGCTGGTACAGGTGGTTCCAAGCTTCATGTATTCAGGCTCCTCCAACAGAGCAGCACCAGAGCACAGGTACAACAGCGCAGGACAATAACATATATAGAATAGAAAGTGCAGAACAGTCTGTACAGAAATTGGAATATTGATATATGTGAGTGGCAACAATTTTTAAAGAAAATTCAGATTGAACATAGTAAAAAACTGTAAATTATAGTGTGTGTCCAAAAAATATGTTGTACTTATAGTGAAAACTAACCTTGGATGAGGGTAAGGTAGACTAAAAGCTTCAGGAATCCAAAGTACAACAGATAGTAAGTGCCCTGTATCAAGATCGATGCAAAACAAGTGACCTTTGACCTTTTTAGACAGATTTAGCAAGAAAAACCTCTTCTGGGGTCATTTGGGTGGATTTTCCATATCTCTGGCCCCCCTGGCTGGATTTTGACATGTGACATCTCTTCCTGACCGTCAGAGCCAATGGAATCGAGGGGAACTCCCACATAGTCCTTATTTGGTAATGTGTGTGTGTTAGACTGCCGCAGAGCCAAGACCGGAAGCAGCAGCCATTAGCAGCTAACTTTTGCTCTCCGATTTTTACATAAAAATGGAATTATAGATTATAAATGAAATAATTTTTTTATACAGAGATGTTAAAAACCTATGGATCAACCGATTCAGCCGCGTGTTTTCTCGTTTTAATGCCATTGAACACGTCTTTTGATCAGATTGACAGCTGAGACGATCTCCCTAGAAGCTCCGTAAAGGTACGTGTTGTGATGTCTGTGTTTGCTTCCCCTGTCGCGAGTTCGGATCGCTCAGTGATGATACTATATACCTAAATAATCTGTGGAACCTCAGCTTTAATCGGATATCTTGTCTGTGCAGTTACGATGAGTAATAAGGGTACTTTTATCTTGAGTTCTGTGCCAAAGTGCGTTAGCATTTTTCGCTCAGGGGTCATTTAGATGCTTCTTATGAGACTTGTGTTTTGTTTTGGTAAAAATGGTTTGTATCGTCAGTTAGCTGAGATTATTCCCGTTAATCTGGTATAACACATTAATAGGTTCTTAAATATTAAGATCCCCTTTCGATAGAGCGGCTCACATATCATAAGTACCCTGTTTCAAGATTGATGCAAAACAAGTGACCTTTGACCTTTTTAGAGAGATTTAGCACAAAAACCTCTTCTGGGGTCATCTGGGGTCATCTGGGGTCATTTGACCTCTCTCTGGCCCCCCTTGGTCGATGTTGATGATTTAACCGTCAGAGCCAATGGAATCGATACGATATACTTTATTGTCCCCGTAAGGAAATTTGTTCTGGACTCCGTCGATTAAATCGAGGGGAGCTTCCACATACACACACATTACGAAATAAGGAGTGATGCGTAGCCAACACCGGAAGCTGCGATACACTCTGGTGGCTACCATTTAGTGCTGCGTACCTGGACTCACATTCAGGTCCGGACTCAAGTCCAGAGGTTCAGGTTCAGGTCCGGACTCAAGTCCAGAGGTTCAGGTTCAGGTCCGGACTCAAGTCCAGAGGTTCAGGTTCAGGTCCGGACTCAAGTCCAGAGGTTCAGGTTCAGGTCCGGACTCAAGTCCAGAGGTTCAGGTTCAGGTCCGGACTTAAGTCCAGAGGTTCAGGTTCAGGTCCGCACTCAAGTCCAGAGGTTCAGGTTCAGGTCCGGACTTATAAGACACACCAGGGAAACTCACGACAGACATGAAGACACAGGGGAAAAGACCAGACAATACACAGGGGGGGAAAAACATGACAAGGAGAACACCAACACACCCACTACCAGACGCACAAAACTAAAAACGTGACATAACACAAGAATCAGGACAGTAATTACTTTTAATACTACTGTAAATACTTCACGGCAGTTCCGGATGTTGTAATACAGATGTAGCGCTTCGTTTCAGACGCCTACCCGTGCGGGTGCGGGTCCGTGATCGGCACGGGGTGGAAATAAACAGCTGATCTACAGGTATCTGATATAGCGGATATTTGTTAAGATCCATATATGTCACGGATAGGATCATATTCTGTGCTTAAGTAAGAGACATGTAATCATTTACTAAACATCACCATGTTTTTATTTAACTAAATAATGTTTAATTCACGTAGGCGTAAGTACAAAACCATCGCTATGTTTTTAGATCAGGAAATGCATCCAGGGTCAAACAAACGATGTTCGATCGTGATCCTCGCGATCATTTAATGTATCATATGTTCGCGAGTTGAAATGAATGCACTACATTTAATCCACGTGAGTTTACAACAACAACAATAATCGCTTTGTTTTTATATCACATCCGACCGGGGGAAAATGCAGCGGCTCTCACTACCGATCATCCTAATCCCACGGGCAAACAATAATATGTACAGTGTTCATAGTTTACTGTATTATTAGTGTCTAATATTACTGCTATAATAATCACACATTGAGTTGTTGAAATCAGACCGTCTGAATGAAACGGCAGCTCTCAGGTGATCAGCTGTGTGTTTACCAGTGTGGACTAACGTGTTACAAACTAACGCTTTACTGTAACGCAACTACCACTTGCGGTAACTAATAATGTTACTAGTTACCTATTCCCATTCAGTAACGCCGTTATAGTGACTGACATTTAAATGGGTGCGTTACTGCGTTACATGATGTGATGGAACTGAACCGAATCTCGCTGCGGATGTAGCTCACAGGCGAACGCAGCGATGTCCTCTCACAGCACCATGGAACAGTGAAAGTGACCAGAGAGGAGTTATGATTGGTTAACACGGGGTAACATTTCAGGGTAAGCCAATCAGAGACAGGGTCTTGCCTTATGGGGAAAATACACAGACACACAAACACTTGCTAACACACACACACGGCAACGCTCAGCACACACACACACACACACACACACACACACACACACACACACACACACACACACACACACACACACACACACACACACACACACACACACACACACACACACACACACACACACACACACACACACACACACACACACACTATGGCAGATGCAAGTATCAGCGAGAGCAGCAGCGCATTTACAACTTGGAGATATAACCACTATTTTCAATTTGTGGGGATAAAGGACGCACACAATATTATGGTAAAATGTAAACTGTGTGCAGGACAGAAAGCATCGTCCACATCGAATAACAGCAATGCCAATCTCCTGGAGCACCTAACGAATGTACACGAGGCTATAAAACTAGTCGCCAAAGACCCCACCGTCTCAACCAGCGACCCAGACGGAGCAACATCTAAACAGCCAACAAACGATCTTTTGAAATCGCCACATGTCACCCAGAGTCCACTAAACGGATTGATTGCTGAAAATAGTTTGTTTGTCTTTAGTGACAGTTTATTATTTATCGAATTGTTACTGCCAACATAGTGTAGTTGTTGTTAATGTGTGCACTGTGGTGATTGACATTATTCACCCACGGATCTATGGGTTGTTCTGCGCGGACATTTTAGTGAACCGGACTTCCTGTTTCCGCCGGTCTTCGCTTCCCGGGAATGAAGTTGTGTACGATGGTTTTCAGATGCTAAATAAAAGTCTAGCTCGTACCTCTGATACCCCGCCTCCGACTCCCGTCTCTCGGCACCACAACACCGCCAACAGAGTGTGGTTGTTTTTCAAATCAAGTTTTATTTATAAGCGATGTCTGGTGGAGCCAAAGCGCCGTACATATAATAACAATAGCCTACAGTCGAGACGCTTTACAGCAAATACAACAACACAGATCATTTCATATTGCACTACTTAGAACTTGATTGTTGAGGCTACAATAAAGATGCCTGCTTTATTGTTATTGCACAGATTACAGGTACAAATATAAAAATGTAACATAAAATATATGGATATTAATTTCATGATATGTGAATGGAAGTGGCGACGTAAAACTGACACAAAACAACAACAAACAAATCTTTTGAGAAGCATGCTGCCTGTGCTGTATGCTGCAAACTCCCCGCCCCCTGCTGTGATCTCCCAACCCCCAGTCTGTAGGTTTGTGTTCGCATATTTCAGTGTTCATTTTGGCAGCTGTTTTTTATTTAGTCTTTAGACGAAAATGGTTATTAGTTTTAGTCACATTTTAGTCATTCCTATCCTTCGTAGTTTCAGTCAACTTTTAGTCAAAATGTGTCTCTATACTCTCTGAACGCTCCGTCCCCGGCAGATCTCTGTGTCCGCTGCAGCGTGTCTGTTAGGCCCCGCCCCCCGCACACAGAGAGAAAGTTAGGCCCCGCCCCCCGCACACAGAGAGAAAGTTAGGCCCCGCACACAGAGAGAAAGTTAGGCCCCGCCCCCCGCACACAGAGAGACGCAGGGAGATCGCTCTTCTGGAGTGAAGAGAGCGGAAATAATGATATTGCAAGTTAGAAACGTAAGATGCATTTTGACAGATGTTACGCTGTGTTCGTTATTCTCGCGTCCAGGTAAGAAGCTTAAAAGGAGACTAAATGGAGTCTCTGAGAAGGTTCAAATTGGTACTTTAATTAATAAAAAGCGTGGTAATGTTACAAGCAGGATATAGTCCGAACAGAGATACAGCTGTGGCTCTGGCTCTGGTCGTGAAGAAAGAGGCCGTCCCCTCAGGTCGTGCTGAATATATATCCTCTGCTGGCTCCTCCCTGCGGGCCGGCTCTCCACATCTCAATGTCCGTTGTTACGCATATCAGAGGATACAGACATTGTACATTCAATATATATCTAAACACGCCTTTTCTCCTCCTTAACTCTTTCATGACTTTTCATTTAACACATTCTAAACGCTGTAATCAATACTCCTAAAAATACAGGAAATACTTCACAGCAGTTTGGTTTCCGGTCGGTCTGAATGTTGTCACATGCTAACCACAACTGTAAACAATAACGTACTCAAATAAACTGTACCTTATCCAACAATAATAATACCTCGACGTCTATAGTTGTAGTGTTTAAATCAGTAGGTTTCGCTGTGCAACATCATATCATATCGCTGCTAAATTCACCTCTATAGGAAATGCTATATTAGCCTCATGCTAACCGGAGATGAAGGATTTTCAGAATAAAAGCTTAACAAGTTCTTGTGTACAAGAACTTCTGGTTTTTCAGTATAAAACAGCATTTAAACTGACTGTGTGTTTACGGTGCACTATGCTCTCAAAACATTGATTTTAATTTCTAACAGTCCCTCCTTACACACCTACAAGGTGTGTATAATACTGAAGTCAATGAGTTCTTCATCTGAACTCTGCATAGTCCATAACTCATATCAAAAACATACAATAAAATGGAATGGCTTTAATATCAACTTTAGAAAAATACAAAAATACTTTGACTGTTCAAACATAAAAGTTTTCCCTTGTGCACCTTCTAGTGTTAACATTCAATATGGTTCTTCAGAACAGCAGCATTCTTCGTATCAGAACATTTCTTCCTTTCACAGAAACCGTTCCCACACCACGCTCAGTGTTCAGGCGCTTGTTTTTACAAAGTGAAAAGAAACGACCCATTTTAGAATATCAATGATCCATACAACATGTGATCCATCATTTTAGAACAGTATGGCTAATAAAGAATAAAATAAAATATCTTGTACCAGTTTAATGTAATAATAAAAAATAAAAATACACCATCTTGGAATAGTATAGGATAATAATAAAAATAAAAATACACCATCTTGGAATAGTATAGGTACATTGAAATGGGTTCACTCCATTTTAACATTTTATTTTGCTCACTTCTTCACATGATTTCATCATTTAAAGAATCTCATCTCTGAACATCCATATCATTCAAACTAACTCATCATTTTCCTCAACATCTGTATATGGAGGTGGATCATCCGGTTCTACTAACATCTACTAACTGTCTCCTCATGAGAAATGTACCCTCCCTCCTTTCGTACCATTTAAGGTATGAAAGTAATATGTTCTCTAGAAGAGGCCGTCGTGATCGATCAATGCAGCGATGAAGTCCCTGAAATGGTGTGGAAACCGGTGGAATATCACCAACGCATTATACTCATTTATCGTCACTTCTGGTCTCCTTGAAGAACCATGCTAACAGTGTGTGGAACCTTGGGTGCCCGAGCATGTGATAATCCCTCCCTCCTTTAACAAGGACTTTAAAAACAGAAGTGGTTTCTTTAATGGTTTGTAGTTCAGTTCAGGAATGTTCACTCATGGCAGATATGTTTCTCCTTTTAAATAACGTCTCTAAATGTCAGGTCATCACTGATTAAATGGATGAGCATTAGGAGGTGGTGGCACTTGTCTTTTAAAACTCATACTCTGGTGCCGTGCGCTCCCTCTGAAGGGGCAAGTAAGATTTAAAACATCTGCAGGGTGGGTCGAGCGACCCCTTCTCCCTGAACCATATTTGTTGTCGAAAATATGCACCATTAAAATGAGTGATCCAAGGCCCCGCATGTATTACTCCCAATTATACTAGTTTCTCAAAATTAAAATGTTCAATCGCTCTTTGCCTAGTGCCTTTTTAAAACTCTACATCTGGTTCGACAAACAGATGTTGTTCCACCTTATCAGTTCTCCTGAGGTAACATCCATGCTAGAAAGGAGACATCAACACTCTAGATTAGAATACCTTCTTTGGCTTGGCTCTAGCTCGACCTTTAACATTTTCCATTCAAATAAAGATTTGTCTGCTTTCTATATTGTAACAAATTAAATCTTCCCCAAATTCTCACATGAATAAGAATCTCTAAAAGAATAATTTGTTTATTTGATGAAAAGATTGAATAATATGTTTCTACCCTCAGTGTGTTTATGTGTAAACTCACTCACTCCCGTGTTCCTTCTCTCCCCCTCTGGTCGTCAAGCCACGACCCCCTCAGGTTCTGCTGGCCCACGCCAACTCCTCCGTCCTGTCCTCTCCTCCGTCCTGTCCTCTCCTCCGTCCTGTCCTCTGTCCTGCCTTCTCCTTAGTCCATCCGCTCTTGGATCCTCCCGCTGTAACTCTTTTCAGTGGCCCAACGGCTTTGCATTTCATCTCCTCCTTTTCAGTCTCTACGCTGTTGCATGGAGGGCGTATTCCGCTCTCATGTCCCACACTCTGCTCTTGTGGCTCAGTTTGCAACTTCGTGTCCTGATTTAGGGAGCGATGAGTTTGCCTCTTTGTCAGCATGCTGGTTTGGTTCTGGATGCCTCAGGTTCTGGATGCCTCAGGTCGTTGTTGGTTCAGCTCGGGTTCTCTGTCTGTTCGATGGAGGAGGGGGAGGAGGAGGAGGAGGAGTCTCCTGCGGTGAGGTCATTTGTCTGAAGATGGGGTCGTAGCAGTCTGACAGGCAGAGAGAGAGAGAGAGATCTCGGGACGCATTACCGATAGCTAATTCCAACACACTGAGGAAAAATATATCCAATCCTTTCTACTCCATTTTCATAATCTTACTATCTGTCTTAGATGTTAAATGCCATCTAAACCCAATTAATGTCTATCCCTAACCATTGTTTCCACCCACTGTAACATGGCTACTCCAAATAACTCTTTCAGGAAACCATTTTCTTCTATACATTAAAAATACCTACATGTTTCAAGCTCCACATATTTCACACACTATAAAAGAACGTCCCCATATTTTCTCCATTACTTTAAATCTCACTGTTATTTAGAACATAAGTAACTTTTGTGACTGGACATATCTGCAATGTCGCCACAATCTGCTGGGGAATGTTGTTCATAGAGTTTGTACGTTCTGCTGTACTTGTGGGCTAGTAGCCAGTTTCTACTGTAATCATTTTCAATAATTGTGCTCAGGTCACCGGGCGGTTGTCCATAAACTTAACAGGGAGTGTTTCTGGCACAGACTAAAACATGGATCCAGTGTATTTGGAGATTCCCCTAATCTGTAAATCCCCATCACTTACATATCCGATCAGTTAAACCCATCTCATCATTTGTTACAAGAACTGCATATATGGGGGGTGAATCATCTTGATTGTAACCGCCTCACCTTTGGGACCGAGTATTTCTAACTCCTCCTCCTGTGGCTCAGCTGATCTTCTGGCTCTGGGGATAAGTGAAACCCTCTGAAACACAGCTGGAGTTTTGTTAGTGATGTGGGCATTCTCTATGAGTGAACTAATGGATCCATGTCTTACTTGATATTGTACTCCCCATCCAACCAGAAAGGTGCCAAGTGTAATGAGCACAATCAACAATGCTATTCTAAGTCTTATCCCTAGGGGACCCCACAATTGGTTTGGCTTTGTTCTTGACATCATCTCTATTTTCTCCATGGTTGTGTCAGTTACAGAATTTAAATAATGAGTACTATAATAACGTATACGAAAATTGGACTCTTTTTCAGATGTAAAACAAAAAATAGGTTTTCACTTTAGTATACAATCTATAAAAATATATAGACAATTCGTCTTTTGAGCTGTTTCTATCTGTATCTTATTTCTATTTATTGTTTTGTTCCAGCTCTGCCAAATCAGTCCTAACTCCCAATAATGTTCTGGAAGTTGCCGGTGAAGGGTGACAATGTGTGAGGTGGTGTCAATTTGCTCCTTTTTCTTTACCTTTAAACCGGAGCTCGTGTGAAGTTCATTACGACTTCTCACTGTTCCGTCCACCGGGATCAGCTCACTTTGTGAACTTTCACCCTCACCCAATCACCTGGCCGAACAGGAGTCTCTTCTGGAGTCTCGTCTGGTATCTCTGTAGCTTTCCAGCCTGCGTAGACAAAACTTGGATAATATTACTCAGAGTTCTGACATATTCATCACTTCTATTCGTCTAATATCTAAAACTGGACCACTCCCTCCTTGGAGGAGGCCCAAGCTTCAGCACCTTTTGTCGTTATGAGACCTATTATTAAATACATGTTATTATTTATTAACTACAACGTCACTGAAATCAACATATCTGTATAATCATGACACTCCCTCCTTTGAGCACAACATGCTCAATCAATATTGCAATGATTACCCTATTCTGCACAGGACATGTAAAACCCATAACGTTGCATTAAATAAATATAACTTCTCCGTGTAGCCATAAGGCGTACAAAAAATATCATATGATGTATGGCTTTCTGATGGTATACAAACGTATTCACTAAAATCTGCCATTAGTACAAAAAATACTTGTTTCAGGAATGGCGTTTGTCCTGGTATTATGCATCATTGTTGCTGCGACAACAATACCCCTGGTGTCGCTGATGCGTCTCAATAACTCTAGGATTAGAGGATTGGTTGATACTGCTGAACTAACATATGATAAAATAATATTTCTCCAAACTAGAGGGAAAATATGAACTATTCTCACAGAGGGTGACATGCATGGAGGGCTGGTGCCCCTCACTCAAAATGAGATATTGCCTTACGCACCACACTATAAATCAGTAAAGTCACTCAAGAATAAATAAATAAAAACTGTTCTTGAAACCCTACAACTTCTTTATCCAAGCTCTCAATCAGTGTTATGTTATTTAATCTGCAGCTCATTGCCTTAAAACAAATACTTCAGACCGATTATAAAATTGTGTTTATGAGAAAAATGTAATCTGACTCCAAAAATCACATAATTTTTTACTAAAAAACTACACTTCCACTAACAGTAAATGAAGTTCCCCTTTAAACACAGCCCCGGTCTTCTGACGGGGTCTATCTATGTACTGGCTGGAGAATGTTGGGCCAGTCTCTGTCGCTCCGTCTCTGTTCTCCCGCTAACAGTCACTCTCTAGTTCTGCTGGGTTCTTCTTGACTTCTTCACTGGTTTGAGACAAGCGACCCTATCGGACACCTCCCTTTGTAGCCTGACTTCACCACAGCAGAATCGAGTTTCTGTTTTTAGGTCTCAACAGCTCCACGTCTGGTGTATCGCCGCCCCTTGAACTGCAGTCGGTGTAAACAGGAGGTAAGGATCCTCCGTCTTGGGCGAGTACTAGGTTTCCGTCTTCATATTTTGGGTGGAAACCCGTCGTCTTGACCTCACTAGCTGTGTGGACACAATAGTTTTCTGTGTAGGGGAACAACATCACTCGTAATCTCTTTCCTTCTCATAGTTACAAAAATAGTCTGCTAAATGTTCTACTATGTTTTATGCTTTATGTGTAAATGCAATATGCTACTCACTGTCATGTTTTACATTAAACCTCTCCCTCCTGTGGTGACAGATATGGCTCAATGTAGCTGGATTTCAAAATACCCTTGTGCTGAAGATGCATCACCTGGTGGTCTGGTCCTCTGAGCTTCCTCATTGTTGTGGTTGGTGCCAGGGTGTCAGTGGCATTTGGGTCATGGTTGGCACCCCTGTTCGTCTTTGACATCTCTGGGACCCCCTGCCTCCGTCGTCATCATGGAAACATCCCCGGGGTATCTACATGGAGGGCCGTTGTTTGGTGCAATGTTCTGCGGACACTCTCTGGACCAATGTGTCAGCTGACCACATTTGTAGCAGCCTTCATCTGTTCTTCGTCTTGATCGTGGCTCTCCTCCTCTGCCACTTTGTCTTCCTCGGATTTTTTTATTCTGCACCTGAATCTCTGGAAGTTTCCCCTCCCTTCTCCTTGTCTTGTTCCTACAAGCTACGGTGTCTTTTGTTTTTTCTGCTATGTCTTCCCTCACTGGCAGGTCTGCTACTCGGACCTCATTTATGCTGTGTGCCAATAGGCTGGCATATTCCAGATGGAGTATCAGACTTGTAACTCTTATAAATATTTCTTCAGCTTCCCTCCATATAGTTAGCTGTTGGAGGCATTGTTCGTGCTCATAGTCGAGCACTGCTCTTCTATGGGCTTTGGTTGGTCCAGGTTGATCATCTGCTGGAACCAGTCCTCTCGTTTGCCCCCGTTCCAACAGTTTCTCTATTTGGTTCCATGTCTTCTGTCTTTTAATTGAAAAGGTTAAAGCATCTGATCTGATTTTTACCCTTTCCTTAATATCTGCAGTTGAGCCTGACTCTGCTTCTGGTCTCAACTTAGTTTCTTTCGGTGACATGCTCTCTTCCTATTCGAATGAATATTATTAAGTTAGCAAACATTGAAACACTAATCATCTGACTAGCACCTTCGTTCCTGATAAATAATATCCTATGTCATCCGAACTTAACTTTAAATCTGAGTGTTTTCTTTTTTTTTATGAGAACGTTTTTTTTTATTATAAAATATTAATAAAGTAAATTAAAAGATACAAATTGTTTAAATCTGAAATGTTGAACAAAAATTGTACAGTGTATCGTTTTGACTTTGAGATATGCTAATCTAAATCCTGTGTACAGTCAATCAATTGGTGTTTGAATATTCTACAGTGTAGTTTGAAAGTCTGTTATGTAAAGTTTCTTATAATTAGAAACCACTGTAATTCTATCCTGGCGATTGGCGCATGTGTTCATTCATAACACTTAAAATCAAGAATAATTCTGTATTACCAACAGAGTGCGCTGTTGTAATTTGCAGCTCAATCCACTAGGGATCGCTGTTGCAAAACTGACATCTTTTTAACAAGAAGTTTCCTTAAAAATGGGAGGAAAATTAGAATATGGTTTAACAACACAGCCCACAACCGCCAATACACACTTGTAAACAAGAATATCTCAAATAAACCGAAGCAGAAATACTTCCAAAACCAGACTCCTACAAATACCAAACTTCCCACGGTAAGATAACCTGTCTATTTTATAGTTCCAACTCTGCCAAGAGATATGATTTGTCCTTCTCAATATGGAGTGCCTAGCATCATGTGAGTGTGACTGAGTGTGTAAAAACAAACGGAGTACTTTCAATTAGCATTTCACGAAATGGCGACTGCCGTATGGCTTATTTTCAGCATGAGGGCAAGACAAGATGCAACTGATTTTCCAACCTTTAACCTGAAGAACAAAGGGATTTGAAAACACACCTCCTGTCTCTCACAGGGGTGGTTTAAATAATGGCGGGGCAATCTTGTCAAGAAAATTCAACACAAAACAACACTGCAGTTTAAAATAACATTTTTATCTAGTTTACTATGAACAAATGGGCTTTATCTTATTGATATCATCACTTAAAGTTAGGAACCCTTTACGCTTAAGCCATAAACTTATCTGCGTAATATTTGACTTTATAGTCCACTACAGTCAACTGCTGCCATTTAGACACGCTAGGTGGATGTAGTATGGGAACCAATCAGCGACTATTGAATGACCGTCGTCAATTTAACGTAATGCTGTCGTAACCCCAAATACTGTATTCCACCCGCAATATCTTGGTTGAAAATAGAACAGTTATGACCACTGATAAAGGCTTACACCTTAAATCAAGCCTTTCCTCAAAAAAGGACTTTTTTAAAACAGTTTTCAACTGTTTTCGACTAGCACTGTCTTCAGTTACTCAACCCGAAGTTGACTCGCTATGCCTGTTGGTTTTCAATTACTTGGCCCGTAACCAACTCGCTATGTCTCATAGATCTTAACAATAATCGTTAAATGGACATATATATCCTTACGTCATAGGCTAACTAACTACTAACGTAACAAGAGACACCTACATGAAAACGCAACAAGACACCTATCCAAAGTACAATGACCACACACATTTATAGTTAAAAACACACACAAATTAGTAACATGCAGGGTTAAATGTAAGAAAAAGAAGAAATATGAACTCACCCTGCTTGTGACAAAGCAACGCCCCAAGGTATATAATTGTTATTGTTATAAATTTGGTTGTTTTAACATTAATTTAGGCAGTCTCTCAGGAGCCCAACTTACCAGACAGACACACACTCCTATTGTTCACTATGTAATCTATTGAAGATTTTGAATAAACAGGTACTTCTTTTACCTTTCTTTATTGGGCCCGAGTGTATATCTGCCAGCATTGTTCAAACTCCTTTGAAAACTGCAACTGCTCTCCCTGGCGAAACGAAATCACGTCGGGGAAAACACCAAATGTTATGCTGTGTTCGTTATTCTCGCGTCCAGGTAAGAAGCTTAATAGACTAAATGGAGTCTCTGAGAAGGTTCAAAATTGGTACTTTAATTAATAAAAAGCGCGGTAATGTTACAAGCAGGATATTGTTCCGTCAGGAGAGAAAGTCTGCAGCTCCCTCTCCCAGTGGCGGCCGTGGAGAAGTGCCTGAGGTCAGAAGAGAGCTTCCAAGCATTCGTCTTTCCCGCGTGCTGGCTGTTGGCTCCTCCTCTCTGGGAGCTGTAGTGACGTAGGGGACTTCCCCCCTCGTTCGTCTTGTGTCCGATATCGCGTTAAACAGAGGATTTCCACATTTTACATTCATTGCTTACTTCCACATGCCTTTTCTCCTCCTTATCTCTTTCACAACTTTATATGTAATACATGTTAACGGCGTCAATAGCCACTTTAATGATACTAATGGGCGGTAGTCCCGGATGTCGTCGTGACGGATTTTCAGAATAAAAGCTTGGTATTGAGAACTTCCGGTTTTTTCCAGAATAAAATAGCATTTAAACTGACGGTATGTTTAAGGTACATTATGCCATAAAACATTGATTTTAATTTCTAACAACCTAAATAATCTGTGGAACCTCAGCTTTAATCGGATATCTTGTAAGTGCAGCTACGATAAGTAATAAGGGCACTTTTATCTTGAGTTCTGTGCCAAAGTGCGTTAGCATTTTTCGCTAAGGGGTCATTTCGATGCTTCTTATGAGACTTGTGTTTTGTTTTGGTAAAAATGGTTTGTATCGTCAGTCAGCTGAGATTATTCCGTTAATCTGGTATAACACATTAATAGGTCCTTAAATATTACGATCCCCTGAGACACTGTCGTGAAAAAAAAAGTAAAGTACCCGCCGGGACTTTGGGGTTTAACAGGTTAAAAAAAACGCAATATATACCGTAGGGGGGGGAAATCGCGATGTCAGTTTCTTTCAATACTGTACAGCCCTAGTGTCTATTACCATCTGGCCGCGTCGGCTAAAGCTGCACCATTTACTGTTTTTGTGACAGTTTTTGTTCATCGATGGGGACCCTCCACGACACTATAAATAAATAAACCAGGCTGCTGCTCCACGGTGTTTCAGAGAGATACCACAGCTCCGGAACGGATTGACGGTATTCGTATACTTTCTATTTTCTAGTTTTTGTATTTGTTCATACATTTTGGTTCTTTTCTTTTATGTCACCTATTCATATTTGATCAGATATAGAAGTTGACGGGACCCTCTTGGGGAGGACGGAGACGGGACCCTCTAGGGGAGGACGGGGACGGGACCCTCTTGGGGAGGACGGAGACGGGACCCTCTTGGGGATGGCCCATGGTGACGTGGAGCCGAGAAGGAGGCCTAGAAAATGTTTCCCGCTCTCAGGTATGATTGTGGTGATCAACTGAATATGGGCCGCACTGTTTCTCCTGATGTGCAGCAAATGCTTCTGTCTACATGGATGTTTGTGTGGGGCAATCAAACAGTGTTGGGATCAGCTGTCTCTGCGGCAGCTCAGCAGCCTCTTCACATGCGTGAACACCTCCTTTAACTTCAGTCCGTACACCACCGGGTCCAGCACAGTGGGTATTATCAGGACCACAATGGAGGTGATGAGGGTGGAGTCAGATTCTCTGTTGCTCTGCAGGCGGCGAAGCATCAGATCTAAGTAGACGCTGATGGAATAGTTAAAGAAGACGAGCAGGTGAGGAAGACAGGTTTGTAGAGCTTTGCTGCTGAAGCTACGTGAGCGCCGCAGGCAGATGAAGAGGATCCTAGCGTAGGAGAAGAGAATGAAGGCGGCAGGCAGGAATATGATAACTGCTGTGTTCAGCAGACTGGATATTCCACTCAGCTGCGCTGCAGCACCACCGCAGCTAGTGGGGCAGATAACAGCAATGTTTCAGAAGAATCGTGCAAATGATGATACAAGCATCACATTTGGCACACTTGTTCTCCAAGTGGTACTAATCAAATCTGCCTGATTGGCCAATTGAAAATCCAAGATGGCGGCCATTTTCCAAGATGGCCACCAGATTAGCCGCCCGAAATCCGTAATAAATCGGCACATAAAGGGTTAATCAAATTTTAAAGGTCATAAATGGATGCAATAATTTAAGACCTTTAATTTGATACCTATTTTATGGGTCTACGACCACAGGAAATACTTTAACCCATTGGGAACCATTGTCGACTTTTGTCACCATGAGTATTAGTCTCTAGGGGATTGCAGAAAAATATATAACTAACAGTTCCACAGTTACTTGAATGTCACTGTAGCTACTCAACTGTAGTTACTTAAGTATATTATAGTATATTGAAACGCCCTGGTGGCGAAATTCGGTACTGCACCTTTAAGGCACCATTTTGCGCGACATGTGTGTTTTGAGTAGACACAAAATGCAGAGAGCACATGGTGGCAGCCAGTTCTATCAGCCACACATCGTTTTGGTTTAATCCGGAGTAGATATCTGTGACTGTGAGTACTTACAAACTGACTTGTGTGTGCCAAGTGATGTGTTTCAAAATTGTGGTTAATTGTGTGTTATTTCAATGTGTAAGCTAAGCTAAGCTAACTATGCTATCGGAAATTAGCTAATTCATTCAATTACTTTTTACACTATCATACAGGAAAGTGTCTATTATACACGTACAGGGTGGTAAAAGGATAAACCCTCGACCCTGAACGTCATACTGACCATGGACACAAGTGCTACTGTAAAATCGTGGAACACTGACTGGACCAAGTGTTGCCTATGTCAGGAGGTTAAGAAAGAAGATCTAAAGTCCCCCCAGGGCAATCCTGCCAGAAGAGGCGATGATGGATATATGAACTTGGCAACGAATATTCCTCTGTTTCACTCACTCAATGCACTACCAATCAAGCTAGACCCTGCAAGACTTGACGAAGGTGGTGGGATAAATGAAACCTTAAGACAAAAGAAGGCAAAATATCATGAGAGTTGTAGGCTTCTATTTAACAACACAAAGTTACACAGAGCTGAAAAAAGATCAACCCCTACAGGTACTAGTGATGAGGGCGGTAGAAGTAAGATCCCACGAACAACCCATTCCAAGAAGAATCAGCCGACCTGCTGGTGCTAGACACGAAGAACATTGCAGACCCAACTCGAGCTGAAATGGTAGCAACACATCACCGACGGGGCAAAGAGCAGTTCCAATCATTCATGGAGGGGCTCGAGGATGAAGGTGAAAGTGCTTTTTATAATTCGATCAAGAAAAACCTTGCTTCTTTCTTCAAACAAGAGCAGGCTAAGGACATTTCTAAGGAGAAAGTCCTGAAAGACGACTGTCAGTTATTCTCGCGACTGTTCATCTCGTGCCAGAACAGGCAGTGTAACTTGCAAGAATTCTTCAAGCACGAAAATCAGTCGCACCCTGCATCTCTCAGTGATAGCGGCAAGCTTCATACGTGTCAGAAGTCACAGCTGGTTGAAATTCTTGAAGCGCAAGTGAACATCCCAGACACAGAACCAAATGGAGATGCAATCATCATTGATGGCTCAGCACTTATCAATGCCTTACCTCCACGTACTTCAAAGACATTTGATGACTATGCTAAAGAAGACATAATCCCAAAGGTTGAATCCTATGGTGCCAGGTACAAGCGGTTGGACGTAGTCTTTGATGTGTACAAGAAGTCAAGTCTGAAATCTGAGACAAGGTCGAAAAGAGGGCAAGGAATCAGAAGAAGAGTGACAGGGACGAGTAAGACACCAGGTAACTGGCAAAGCTTCCTTCGTGACGCCAGCAACAAGACTGAGCTGTTTCACTTCCTTGCGGAAAAGATCTGTGAAACAGAGACGACAAGCACAGTAATTGTCACAAAAGGAGAAGAAGCCATTAGCAACACAGGGAAGTTGCTGGATGCTGTGTCCCCATGTTCTCATGAAGAAGCTGACAGTCGAATATTTGTGCACCCCAGGGATGCAACGACTGATGGGAGCAAGTCTATTATCATTAAGGCTAATGACACGGACGTGCTAGTCATAGCAATATCTGTACTGCCATCCTTACAGGAACTAGGTCTTGAGAAAATGTGGATTGCCTTTGGCCAAGGAGCCAAGATGAGGTAGTTTCTGCAATAGGGCTTGAGAAAGCTAGAGGGATCCCATACTTTCATGCGTTCACTGGATGTGATGTCGTGTCTGCCTTCCGTGGGAAAGGGAAGAAATCTGCATGGCAGACTTGGAACGTATTCGATGATGTTTCTGAAACATTCACTAATCTCAGCCAGCATCCAACATTGATTTGTGATCTTGACCTGCAGAAGCTGGAGAGATTCGTTGTCCTCATGTACGACAGATCAAGCGCAACCACTGGTGTGGATGAAGCAAGACTAGATCTCTTTGCCCGCAAGCAGAGGCCGTACAACTCAATTCCACCAACACAGGCAGCGCTCAGAGAACATGCAAAGCGTGCGGCTTATCAGGCTGGGGCCAGGCAACCATCTCCAATCCAGACACGAGCAGTCCCGCTGAATGGGGATGGACACAGAAAGGAGAGACATGGCAGATATGTTGGACAACACTACCCCCTATTGCAGCGAGCTGTCGGGAACTGACAAAGTGTTCCTGTAAGAAAGGTTGCACAGGAAGATGCAAATGCTTTCAGTCAGAGCTCCCCTGCACATCACTCTGCAGCTGCATATGTGAACAGTAGCAGCTGGAGGACCAGTGGCATGTTATAAATAACTTTGAACATTTGCTAGCCGGGGTAAAGCTTACGTAATAAAAAACAGGCAATCTGGTGGCCACCTTGAAAAATGTGTCAGTGTGCTTTATTAAAACCCTTTGAGACCCAAAGTGCAAATAGTACTCATGGTGACAAAAGTCGACAATGGTTCCCAATGGGTTAAAGTATTTCCTGTGGTCGGAGACCCATAAATTAGGTATCAAATTAAAGGTCTTAAATTATCGCATCCATTTATGACCTTTAAATTTGATTAACCCTTTCTGTGCCGAATTATTACGGTTTTCGGGCGGCTAATCTGGCGGCCATCTTGGAAAATGGCCGCCATCTTGGATTTTCAATTGGCCAATCAGGCAGATTTGATTAGTACCACTTGGAGAACAAGTGTGCCAAATGTGATGCTTGTATCATCATTTGCACGATTTTTCTGCAGTCCCCTAGACTAAGCTCAGGCTCACAATGCTGTAGATGTCGCAGTAGGCCCTGTCGAGCTGCGCCCTGCAGAGCGGTAAGCGGCTAGCCAGCAGCGTTGAGACTACCCCTAGAATAGCAGGCAGCATCCAGCAGAGAAGCAGCATCAGCACCACCTTGGCAGGAGTTACCAGCACAGCGTAGTGCATCGGGTGGCAGATGGACAGGTAGCGGTCAAAGGCCATGGCCGACAACAGCAAGAAGCTAGATCCACCAAGAGAGGAAACTAAGAAACCCTGGCACAGACACAAAGTCCGGGACACCTGCACCAAGCCGGCGCCGGACAGCAACAGATCAGACAGAAGTTTATGATAAACCAGTGTGCTGCCTGTGAGAGAGTTCAGCAGAAATGATGCCACGAAGGCAAACATGGGCCGGTGAAGAGCTCGCTGCGAACAGATGATATAAATCACCAGAGAGTCACTGAACAACACGAAGAGGTACACCAACAAAAACACGAAGAATAAGAGCGAGCTGTGGCCAGACATCGAGGAGAAACCGACCAGCGTCAGGGACGAGGTCACGTTAAACCCTGCTGACGTCATGAGGAGACCCCACCAAACAACACGCTGTGACCTCAGGTCAACAACAACAACAGAGCTAACCAAAGGATATAACATTAGTTTATATCACATTGACATATACAGTAGTAATAAGGAAACTGGAATATTTAGAACACACATTTATTTAACATTCATATTTAACACGTGTATTCATAGAATATGAATTCACAGTTAATTAATCAGATACTAAAATATCTGCTTTAACATTAATGTATAGGTCAATGATAAATATCTATCACGAATCAGAAACAGGCAAAAGCATCATCGCAATGAACACGAAAAATGAGAAACATGACATTAATATGTGAAATTAGTCATAAACCAGCAGAACAATCATCACAAGGAACACGAAACATGAGGAGAAACGGACCTGAATCCACCTGTTAAAATATTAATACATAACATTATGCATCACCACCGTGAACCATTGAATGTAGGTGAACACGAAACGTGAGAAACATGAGCAAGAGACCTGACTCCACCTGTTTCAACAATTGTGTTAATACATACACAGAACATTAATAGTTATAAGATTAATTTAAAGAATGTTAATATATGATTAGTCATGAAAACAGAGAAACATAATCTCAGTAAACGTGAGGAGAAACTGACCTGAATCCACCTGTTAAAACATTAACGTGAATATATATAACATTAATATATACAGCATTAATATAAAGTACATATTTAGTTTCATAATGAATCAGGAAAAGGCAGAAAGATTATTACCGTGAACATGAAACATGAGGAGAAACTGTAGCGAGATTGGGGTTTTTTCAACCCAACTCCTCACCGCGTGTTGTTTTGACGAGTCCTGCTTGAAATCAGAACAGGGAGGGAATTAGAAGACACCAGGATACCAGTTTAAACAATAATCCGTTTTAATTAAACAAAGTAGTAATAATGCAATACGATATACAATAATACATTACTATACAATTCAAAGAATCATATAAGCAACGTGTGGAGTACTCCCGCCCTTTATTCACGCACTGCGGACATCCTATCGTCTTGTCAGCGCATGAAGAGAGAGACCCAACAACCAGAAAACATTTCCCTAATACAAAGAAGGGGTGGCGTTTCATTGGGGAGATCCCAAAACGCTATCTCACAGGGAAATCAGCGTCTGGTAGCTTTGAAAGCCACAGGTGTTGGAAAGGCACCTCATTAAAACTCAACGAAAATGTCCCTCCCCATTTGTAAAACCTCTCGATGGTTTAACCCAAAAAACATTATCAGGGATAATCTTTACACTCCAAACAGAAATCACCCTTAATTCTGCATCTCCCTTCTTCACAAATAGCTTAAAACACTCTTTTGATAAACAGGTAAACAGTCAAAGAAAAAACTATTGTGCTCATCTACTCTAAGAAAAAGGGAACATTGTTTCAGAAATCTATAAAAAACCTCTCTATATTTGAGAGGAAAAATGTACCTTTTGTTCCTTCAACTATTAACACACAGGAATGTATAAACTCACACATATACTTATTCAAGATACATAGATTTCCTTAAAACATGGCCTGCCAGAGATCTCAAACAGAATTTCCTCTCCCCACACCACTGTGTTGCATACCTCGACCTCCCCCACTGCAATACAACTTATTTTACAGCCCTTTGTCTCTCTCCATTTCAGTCCTCCCTTGTAGGAAAGGATAAAAATAGAGAAATCACTATAAAACACAAACACAGGTATTGTTTGAACAGTATTCACTTAACTGCTACTATTGAAACTCAAAGGACCTCTTTTAGTGTCTGGAAATTGCAACAAGACTTTGCCATTTTAAATGTAACACACTTCTTTGGTACAATATCTCACATCAATTTCCACAAAACTGACCTGAATCCACCTATTTAAACATTTATGTTAATACATACACACAACATTAATAGTTATAACATTCATTTAAAGAATGTTAATATGATTAATCATGAAAACAGAGAAACATAATCTCAGTGAACATGAGGAGAAGCTGACCTGAGTCCAGCTGGTGAAACATTAATATAACATTAATGTAGATATGATGAAGCACGTACAGACAGAGACAGCATCTCAGTGAACAAGAGGAGAAACTGACCTGAGTCCAGCTGGTGAAACATTAATACAACATTAATGTAGATATGATGAAGCACGTACAGACAGAGACAGCATCTCAGTGAACATGAGGAGAAACTGACCTGAGTCCAGCTGGTGAAACATTAATATAACATTAATGTGGATATGATGAAGCACGGACAGACAGAGGCAGCATCTCGGTGAACAAGAAGCTGTGAAGCTGCTTTTATCACCATCCTTCTTCCTCCGTGGAGATCATTATATATTCATTAAAGGTCATCTGCCAATCACAAATATGTTGTTTGGAATGGCAGGTTCTGAGAAGGCAATGTCAAGTTAATGTAAAACAGACATAAACATCTTCAAATAGTAAAAACTACTTGTATGCTAAAACCTTTCTCGTTCTTAACACAGACTATATTCAGGGTCGATATGGGTTGAACTGAGATTCCCACACACACTTTAAGATGTTCTGATACGCCCGACCGATACAAAGCACGGCTTTGAAGGAAAGGATGAAGTCACTAATCATGTAGTTGCTTTGAACTGTTCTTTGGTAAGTGTGCAGAGCAATGGTGATTTAGAAGGTTGAATATTTGTGTATATATTAATGATTAATGTAAATTAATTCCAGTTAAATGTAACTATTAGGAAGACGGTTCTGTTTGTAATTCTTTCTATCTTCATTGTGTTATTTGGTGGCATCAATGTGTGCATGTGATACAGGAGCAGTGTCTTTCGGGCCTCGTAGCCCTTCAGGTCAGAATAAAGAGATCCTCGACCACGCACCGCATAGAAAGGTTCAACCTGTCTGGGAATGGATGCAAAACCTCTATCGTCTCATTATCATCTATTTGCTGAGGTTTGGTTTTGAGTCCAAACGTGTTAAAGCAGGAACACGTGCAGCGCTGTGGGCCGCTGGTTAGCATCGGTTCCCTTCATGAGCACATCCAGTGTGACTGACATCCAATTAACATTCATGACAGAGCACACATTTAATTAACCAGAAAAACCCAATCTTTCACTTATTCGGGATGGACATGATCCTCAGAGACGTTTAATTATATTTCAATCATCCGTCTTTCTTGGTCGTTGTGCAATATTACTCATTATGAATAAAACACACCAGGAGACAGCTCTTCGGGTCCCGCGGGGAAATACCCGTTGTGTCCTCGTTACGGCCTCTAATGTAATCTGACTGGCAGCTCAACGCCCTCTCTCAATCACTGTGCTGGACAAAGACGACAACTCCACTCATTTAATAAGCTTTTTATTTTACTTTTTATTTATTTTTTTCTTCGTCCTGAAGAAGG
>CM070434.1:48231-66708 GCA_036324595.1 Champsocephalus gunnari | reverse complement strand
AGGGCTGCTGTTTGATTTCCCCACACAAAGACCCATGTAGACAGAAGCATTTGCTGCACATCAGGAGAAACAGTGCGGCCCATATTCAGTTGATCACCACAATCATACCTGAGAGCGGGAAACATTTTCTAGGCCTCCTTCTCGGCTCCCCGTCACCAAGAGGGTCCCATCTCCGTCCTCCCCAAGAGGGTCCTGTCAACTTCTATATCTAATAAAATATGAATAGGTGACATAAAAGAAAATAACCAAAATGTATGAACAAATACAAAAACTAGAAATAGAGAATAACAAACAAAATATTAAGAATACCGTCAATACCGTTCCGGTGCATAATATGTTTAGTACTAGAAGATTGTTTACTTATGTTAAACGTATATTTGAGGTACAGCCTGACCGCTGCAGGAAGGAAGGAGTTGTGGTATCTCTCTCTGAAACACCGTGGAGCAGCAGCCTCACTGAAGGAGCTGTGGTATCTCTCCGTGAAACTAGAAGTTACTTACGTAACCCCAGTCCTCTGAGTAACATGAAGTGAGATGTCTCACTATGGGATGCGCCTCAACGCGAATCCACCCACCCTTTAAGTAGCTTGCCCTACGTCGCAGCGTCATTCAAAATAAGCACCTCTTCTCGCTTCGCCTTAGCAAGAAGCGCCGTCTGGTGAGACATCTCACTTCATGTTACTCTCAGGGCTGGGGTTACGTAAGTAACCTATAGTTAAATAATTAAATAAGTATGTGAGCATAACCCATAGCCAATAATAAATACATGTAACATATTTTATGTTTGTTGTTCATTCATATATTTTTGTATCTCTCCAGTTTAAAACGATATGTCTGGTTTACTATCCTATAGTTTACATTGGAATGATTTCAAACCTGTTTTATCCCAATAATTATAAAGGAGAGCCTTGGAAATATGTGTGTACATAAATTGTGATCAAAACGTTTGAGACCCACTGAGATAACTTAGACTAAAGTGAACTATCTAAACCCTCCGAGTCCTTTACCTCACTGAGCTGTAGCTATCAGCCTCAGTCTGACTGCAGAGGACTCTCCCTCCACATCATTGTAGAAACATCTACTTCTTCCGTTAGAGCAGCTAGCAACGGGCCGGCCCTTATTATACATCCATGGCCGGCCCTGGTCTCAGGTTACGCTGTAGGAAGTGTAGGTACAACGCTACATTTCCCGCCTCGCCGCAGTCATACACTAGGCTACGGAGAGCGAGAAACATTTCCTCAGGCATCGAAAAGCGGAACCGAAATTCACATTTCTAAATGATGCCGTTGGAATCGAAATGTTGGAACCAGTTCCAAACGGGAACCGGTTCTCGGTACCCAACCCTACTCCTGGTACGTGCGTCGCTCTCAGAGAGGAGACGTCCGCAGCTCCATAAAATCAGTTTGCGTGCCAGCATGTGTAACTTGAGAGAACGCCAATCCCCCTTGGCGGTTTATATACGATATTGTGGTCGTGTTGTCTGTCCTCACGAGGACATGATGTCCTCTGAGAAAAGGCAGAAAGCGTTTCAGGGTGAGGAACACCGCTAAAAGCTCCAGATAATTTATGTGTGACCGTTGGACGTCTCTGCTCCAGAGACCCCTCACAGGTCGACCTTTGTATGCCCCCCCAGCCCGTCAGACATGCGTCTGTGGTGACCACCTTCCGCGATAGAACAGCACCTATAGGCACGCCCCGTACTAGATCGGGTGCAGCCAGTGGCGCAGTGCCATTACGCATTTCATAGTGACCATCACTCTCCGCGCGCCATGACGCACGGGGTCCAGTCTGAGGGCAGCTACCCAGCGCTGAAACTCCCTCATGTGTAAGCGTCCCAGTCGTAACACCAGGATGGCTGACGCCATGAGCCCCAGTAACCGCAGACATGATCTGAAGAGAACATATTTGCGTGGCTGGAAATGAGCGAGGCAAGCCCTGAAGGCTTTCACTCTCTCCGTTGACAGGCGGGCTGTAAAGGGCACCGAATTCAGGCGTAGGCCCAGGAAGAGTACAGTCTGGGCTGGGGACAACGTGCTCTTTTCTGTGTTTATTACGAAACCCAGGTCGAGCAGGTGTTTCACGAGGACATTCGTCTGCGTAATAGCCTCTTGCTCCGACTGCGCGAGAAGGAGCCAATCGTCCAGATAAGTTGCCAGGCGAATACCCTGTTGTCTTAACGGGGCTATCGCGGCTTCCGTACACCGTTAAACACTCGTGGGCTGAGAGACAGATCGAAGGAAAGTACTCTGTACTCGTAACAGACACCCTGAAAGGCGAATCCCAGATATTTCCTGTGTGGATAATATACTGGGATGTGGAAATACACGTCTTTCAGGTCGAAAGACGTGTAATATATATATATATATATATAGCGACAGTCTGTAGTGAAGGAGCTGTTTGCTTTTCACCCAACAACGACAACCGCCTCACGAAACGCTATGTTGTAGTGTTAATAAACGCAACAATTTTACAAAATTGTTTGTCAAAATACCAATACCACAGGCAAGGCAAGGCAAGCAAGTTTATTTATATAGCACTTTTCGACACAGGGTAATTCAAAGTGCTTTACAAAAAAGAAATGAAAGACATTAAGCATTAAAAAAGAAAAGCTAATAAAATAAACATTAAGGAAAAATACATGGATAAAAGTTACAGTGCAGTCTAAAATATGAATATTTTCCATATATTTAATTTAGACAGACTTTCTTCACCATATTTTGCTCGCATGACATCCACAATCGGACCCTCAGGAGGCTGTACACACCCCCTCCCCTGCTTTGCTTCCATAACAAAGTCTTTAAAGTGTTACCAAAACACTATTTTTCATCCGTCGATGCCAGATATTCCAAATATCTCTTTCGAGCAGTCCCTCTCATAAATGTCATGGAGTTTAATTACGTTTAAACATTACAAGAAAAAGTACATGGATAAAAGTTACAGTGCAGTTTAAGATATGAAAAGTTCAATTAAAAGCAGCGACAAAAAGAAAAGTCTTCAGCCTGGATTTAAAAGTAGTAAGAGTTGCAGCGGACCTGCAGGTTTCTGGGAGTTTGTTCCAGATATTTGGAGCATAATAACTGAATGCTGCTTCTCCATGTTTAGTTCTGACTCTGGGGACAGAAAGCTGACCAGTCCCTGAAGACCTGAGAGATCTGGATGGTTCATAGTTTAGCAGGAGGTCAGAGATGTATTTTGGGCCTAAACCATTCAGTGCTTTATAAACCAGCAGCAGTATTTAGAAATCTATTCTTTGACACACAGGAAGCCAGTGTAAAGACTTCAGAACAGGAGTGATGTGGTCCACTTTCTTAGTGTTAGTGAGGACTCGAGCAGCGGCGTTCTGAATCAGCTGCAGCTTTCTAATAGATTTTTTAGTGAGACCTGTGAAGACACCATTGCAGTAGTCGAGTCTACTGAAGATAAAGGCATGGACAAGTTTTTCCAAATCCTGCTGTGACATTAGTCTTTTAATCCTAGATATATTCTTTAGGTGATAGTAGGCTGATTTAGTAACTGTTTTAATGTGACTGTTGAAACTCAGGTCAGAGTCCATGACTACACCTAGATTCCTGGCTTTATCTGTTGGTTTAAACATTGCAGACTGAAGCTCAGCGCTAACTTTTAAACGTTCTGCCTTGGCTCCAAAGACCATTACCTCAGTTTTATCTTTGTTTAATTGGAGAAAGTTCTGACACATCCAGTCATTGATTTGTTCAATGCACTTACTCAGTGTTTGAATTGGAGCATAGTCTCCTGGTGAAATTGTTACGTACATTTGTGTGTCATCTGCATAGCTATGGTAACTTATTTTGTTGTTCTTCATTATCTGAGCCAGTGGTAGCATGTAGATGTTAAAGAGAAGAGGCCCCAGGATGGAGCCTTGAGGAACCCCACATGTCATATTTGTCAACTCAGATGTGTATTTACCTATAGAAACAAAGTTGTTTCTATCCTTTAAGTAGGATTTAAACCAATTTAGAACTGTTTCCGAAAGTCCCACCCAGTTTTCCAGTCGGTCTAGTAATATGCTGTGGTCAACAGTGTCAAACGCAGCACTGAGATCTAATAATACTAACACTGAAGTTCTGCCACTGTCTGTGTTTAAGTGGATGTCGTTAAAGACCTTTACAAGAGCAGTCTCAGTGCTGTGGTTTGGACGAAAGCCTGACTGGAACACATCGAAACAACTATTTAAATGCAAGAAATTACTTAACTGTTGAAAAACAACTTTTTCAATGATCTTACCTAGAAATGGCAGGTTTGATATGGGCCTGTAATTGTTCATTACTGAAGCATCTAGATTATTCTTTTTTAAGAGCGGTTTAATGACTGCAGTTTTCAGGGCCTGTGGAAAAATACCTGAGTGAAGAGATTTGTTTACTATATGAAGTAGATCTGAGGCCATGCAAGGCAAAACATCTTTGAAAAATCCTGTTGGAATAATATCAAGGCAGCAGGAGGAGGATTTCAGAAGTTGTATAATGTCCTCTAGGTTTTTATCATTAATCTGATGGAATTGTGTCATGATGTCTGAATTGATGTTAAGTGGACACAGAGACAACACATGTGCTGTCCCTGATGCAGAGGCACTGACTGCTTGTCTGATGTTCTGAATGTTGTCAGTGAAGGAGGCAAAATCATTGCACGCCCTGGTGGTTAGAAATTCAGAGGCTACTGACACTGGGGGGTTAGTTAGTCTGTCGACGGTAGCAAACAAGGCACGTGCGTTGTTTTTGTTTTTGGTAATGATGTCAGAGAAGAATGATTGTCGTGCGTTTTTCAATTCCAAATTATAAAGGCCAAGTCTCTCTTTATAAATTTCAAAGTGAACCTGGAGATTTGTTTTTCGCCACCTGCGTTCAGCTTTTCGACATTCTCTTTTTTCTGTTTTAACGGTCATGGCCTTTCTCCATGGAGATATTTTCTTCCCAGTCACTTCCTTTACCTTAATTGGAGCAATGGCATCTATAACATTTTAATTTTTGAATTAAAATGATCTACTAGCTCATCTACTGAGATGTTAGCAGGGGCAAGTGTGGAAGAAAAATTCTGAGTAAACATTTCCCTAGTATTTTCAGTTAAATATCGCTTTGTGGTTACCTCTTTTTGAACACTTGTGTGAACAGAAATAGAGCTCTCAAAGAAAACACAGGAATGGTCAGAGAGCGCAACATCAGTCACCACGACCTTAGAGATATTCAGACCCTTTGAGATAATTAAGTCCAGAGTGTGCCCCTTATTGTGCGTGGGCTCCGTCACATGCTGAGTCAGTCCATAGCTATCAAGAACACAAAACAGTTCTTTAGCCCCTCTGTCCTGGGGGTTGTCAACATGGATGTTAAAATCACCAACAATGACTAGACGGTCAAAGTCAATACACACTATAGACAGCAGTTCAGTAAAGTCATCAAAAAAGCTTGCACAGTATTTGGGTGGCCTATAGATATTTAGGAACAGAGCTCGAGAGGAGCATTCCAGCTGAAGGGCCTAATATTCAAAAGAATCAACGTTTCCATACGATGTCTTCCTGCATTGAAGGGAATCATTGAACAGAATAGCAACTCCACCCCCTTTCTTATGCATTCTTTCCTGACTCATAAAACTAAAGTTGGGAGGGGTTGATTCGATAAGAACAGCTGCACTGTTATTTTGTTCAATCCAAGTTTCTGTTAAAAACATAAAATCAAGATTGTGCTCAGTGATAAAATCATTGATTAAAAATGTTTTTCCTGCCAAAGACCTGACATTTAATAAAGCTAGTTTAAGTTTGTTAAACACACTATCAGTCATGTTTTTTGTAACAAGCTGTGGCTGACATGGAATCACTGCTAAATTAGATAAACTCACACAAACGTTTGAGCGCTTCCTGTATCTAAGATGATTTATCTCTCTTAATCTATTACCTATCAACACAGATATCGGCAAAGCTACTGGCAGGCAGGGCCCCGGCATGTCCTGGAAAGAGTTGAGAGTGCCATACGCCCTTGAGCCTGGACCCAGCAGATATCAGTTTGCAGATTGTTTTGGTTTGGATGATTGTGGTAGGCATGGTGATGAAGCCGGGAGAGATGGTGCGCATCTCTGCTTCGGTGATTTTGGTGGGCGTCGTTGAGGGGCGGGGGTAAAGGACATGCTGCCAGCCCTGCGTAACGCCTTAGTTTGGTCTTTGAAATCCAGGAAGGAATCGGTGCCAGCCCTCTGTATCTCCTTCATGTGTTCAACGATCTCCAGGATGGTGGGGGTGGGTGAAAGGGTGAACGGAGTATTCTCAAAGGCGTTGATAGGGGGGGGGGTGACGGGCGGTGGGGACTCCTCCGTGTGTTTCATAGGTCTCCCATAATCAGAACATTCCTCAGGCGGGTGCAGTGATACTTCTTCAGGGTGTTCTGCGCGATGTGTTGTGTCTTTCTCCTGTTTTGATTCCTCTTGCCGCTTGTCCTTGGCAGAGGGAACAGATTGATGACGCAGGCAGTTGAATATGTTAGAGATAAACAATTTCACTCCTGACTTGTTCAGGCAAACTCCATTTGCCTTGAAAAGATGTCTGCGATCCCCAGAAAAAGTTAAAATTGTCAATAAAATGCACAGAATGGTCAGTACAGGCAGTTGAAAGCCAGGTGTTCAGTGCAAACAATCTGCTGAATCTCTCCACTCCTCTTCTGACTGGCGGTAGAGGGCCACTGATGAACACCTCTGCATTTAGAGAGCTGACAGTTTCCAACAGACATTTAAAGTCTTTTTTCAGCACTTCTGACTCTTGTTTCACAGGACAATTTATTTTTTAAAGCAATATTTTTAGTGGCCCAAGCAGGCAAGTTGAAATTACGTTATGCTGGCTTGGGTGTGTCTGAATAGTGCTTCCGGGCCAGCGGGCCATTTATAATGTCGAGCCCTGTATATCATATGAAAAGCTGAGAGTCCACAGATTCTATTGGTATACGTTTCATCCCTGTGCGATCAACAGAATATTAAACTTGTTTCGGCAAATTCAGATGATAAATACAACTTTGAAGCTTGTAAAGGCATAATTACAAGCGGAGAAAGGAGTAATTTAACGTCACAGCAAGCGTAACAACAGCCGGTGTTTCTTGTGAGTGTTTACACAAACACAATACACAATACACACACGCTCGCGAGCTTCCCCCAGACCAGTAATACAAACGAAAATGTGTCTTCGGGTCAATGTGACAGATTTCGATAGAGCAAGTCACATTTGGTTTAGGCTCGAAACATTACTACCAGTAGAAATACATTGCTTTTAAAATCGTTCTGTGTCGAATCAATAGATTATATTTCTTGACTATAACACGAAATGCCGTGAGAATTACTGGGTTGAATTACAAGTGAGTGCTTCATCCTCTGAACACCACAGAATGGTGACTGTAACGCACATAAATGATTGTCCCCTGCAATTATTATCCCTCATGGAGTTCGCTATTCAGCTCGCTAACGTTAGCTTAAGCAAACGTAACATGCAACGTTAGCCTAATGTAAAATGCTCTACTACGGCGTACCTTTCATGTGGCTCGTCAGCGCAAACTTTGCAGGAGGCTACTCGTGGGCTTGACCCTCGGCTTGTGTTTGTCAGCGCCATATTTAATAATAATAATAATGCATTACATTATTTATTAGAGCGCTTTTACAGGTGCTCAAAGCGCCTTACAAGTACACATTACACATATTAGACATGTAAGAGTCATTACTGCGGACATTACCCACAGGAGCGGGTTAAGTGTCTTGCCCAAGGACACAACGGCCTGACGCAGTGGCGGCCGAGGCGGGATTCGAACTGGAGTTCACCAACGCTCTAACCACTGCGCCAAAACCACCCTATTTAGTATTTGTCTTCTGCTAGCCAACCTCCTGGCACACAGTCATCTATCACTCTCATCAGAATGCAGTCTCAGAATTATATGGTTGTGGTCCGTCATATGCATTCAAATATACATTTTCAACCTCTTCCGTGTCAAAACTTCTATTGTGATCCATATTTATTCATACATTAGACCGTCCGCTCTCCCTGATGTGACGTCACACGCGGGAGGTCACGCGGGTGGTCTTTTTTTATGCGGAAGTAAAAATGTCTTGCAAAAACGACGCCAGATGTCACTGTAGAGCAGGGGTCGGGAACAGGCGGACCGCGGTCCGGATCCGGACCCAGGCGCCGACCTATACGGACCCGGAGCTATCATTAATAGGGGATTTTTCGGCGCCTCCCGCTTTTTTAACGCTGATTTGGGTGACTTGTGTAATTCGTGGAGAACCGAAGAGTTTTCGTTTTGAGGGAGTCAGTCCGACAGACGGACAACTTCTCACTTCAAAAAAGAAGAAGAAATCTAGACCGCAAAAATAATTAAACAAGCGAGTACCTGTTTTTCCTGGCCACGGACAGGTTCATGAACACAACACGAGCGTAACGTGTCTTCTCGTGGTATATGTCTCGTCTGAAAGGAGTGCTGAGCACCGGAACGCCGCTCCAGCCCTTAAAATATTGCAATACCCATAAGCAGAGCTCCCATAAGGAGCCGTACACATACAGCAGTGTTTGCGTGGCTGTGTCTTCAGTTGTAAGCACAGTGGCGATCTGTTGTTGTTAGCATCTGGTTAGCTAGCTATGCTAACGAATTTAAAGAGCTTTTCTACAACCAGGTGGAAGAGAGCTCTCTCCTGAGAGGCTCAATAACCTCAGCTCAGTGAGGCTAAGGCACACCTTGATATGATCATTATAGTTATTAATGAGACTAAATGAAAAACAGGTATAAAATACTATATGACAGCAACAAAAAAGCTGTTAAAAATAACAAGAATAGAGTTTAAAAGGGGAGTGATTTGTAAAATATCCAAAAAGGAAAATATGCTACAGTTCTGTTTCATATGGGTGTTGAGAGATGTATCCATAGATCTCTCAATGTTGCTCTCAAAGTGTACCAGATTGATGCTTTTAACTTCAATATTTAAACATTACACATATCCACAGTATTTAAGTAATGTTAATTGACAATAAATTGTTGTTTTTGAATTGTACTTTCTTTATTTGATTGGCAGTCAGTTGTTGATTACATGCAGACGTTGATAATGCTACAGGTCACTTCAATATATATCACACTAATTAATGAAGCAACTTAGACATGTTGATGTTCCGGACCTTTGCATGGGGAGATTTTCTCTAACTGGACCTCGTTGAATTTTAGTTGAAGACCTCTGCTGTAGAGTATATTTCTGTATATTTTTTGGAAAATCTAGTGTATACAGATGTAGCACTCCAGATCAGACTCAAATGGGTGTGTCCCAGTCAAAAGCCCAGCGGATGCCAGTGGCTCGGGGGTGTTGCCAAATTGCTAGAGGGCGTTGCCCAATTTCCCCATTTGTTCAATTACAGGATTTAACCATGAGATGGCGCTTCATTCACAAAATACACAATGGGCGTTGTAGAAACATCAATATTTTAGATCAAATAAAGTATATAGTTTGCTTTATGCAGTATATTTCTTGTAATATTGTACAGTAGATTGAAGTAAATCAACTTATACATTAAGATAAGATAAGATGGACCTTTATTAATCCCGTAGTTCAAACAGCAACAGGGTGAGAGTGAAAAACAGGACAGCACAGATCACAGATTAATAAAATCAAAAATAAGATGAGCGATAAAAATAATAATAATGAGAAACTATGAAATAAGAAATGAATAAAACTAAAATGTAATTATCATATCATATATTATAATGTATTGTATTATTAAGTAATATCATACATTAACCCCATTATAGCGGATGAACACATGTATGCATCAATAATTACAACAGAGTATTTCTAAATACAAGTTGTAAAAATACTTATATGTATTTAATATTAACCCTTTGGAGTCGACCGTCGCGCCGGCGTGATCAGATCACATGACCTGTTCAAGCCGGTGCCGCATAAAAACAATAGTCCGGACAACATTGCCGTGTGTTTCTGTCTAAAGTACTGGCTTGAAACTATATCCCAGTAAACACGGACATACGGTGATATAAAGTTAATACATTTCAAAAGTATGAAATATGGAAGCACATATTTGAATATCTTCGTCGTATTTGATCATTTTACGAAACGGAAAATACTGGAAACTGTAGATTCTGCTCAACAGGATGTATTTACCAGGGAGGGGGTGAGGTAATCAGTTAAACGGAGTGATACGAAACGAGACGAAAAGAGACGAAGAGGGACGGCGGGAACCGAAGAGAGACGGCGGGAAATGGAGAGAGACGAAGATATACGAAGACAGGCGGCGGGAGACGAAGAGAGGCTGTGGGAGACTGCGATTGAAGTAAAGTGACAGACAAACATTGAGAATTTAGATATAGTTAGATAGATTTAGAGTTTTGAAGACTCAACTATGATGAAGAGAACTCTGAACGTGAGTCAAGCTTTAAGCTTGTTTTTGACCTGGAGGAGGAGGAATCTGTGATGTTGCCCTCTGTGTCGTAGTTGACAGAAACCGCTTTGAAGCGTGGCACAGATAAAGACAGAAAAAACAGATTGTTGTACATAATGTGTATATATACATATATATTTGTATTATATTTATAATAACACTTGCCTTATCAGAATGAAATCCCATGCTACCTCAATCAAACTTTCACATTATCATAGTGACATCCCATGTATATATTTCCAGCTTTTAAATGGTTTCGTTGTGTTATAAAAAATAAAATCACTTTCAAAATCTGTTTTTTTTTGTGATTTTGGGTCCAAAATGTTCATATAGTAGAAGATCACCTACATCCAAACGAAATAAATATAATTAATTATGATGAATACGTTAAGTCTTGTTCATTGTTTTTCACTTTTATTAAATGTTTGATATTTCCGGTGGAAATGGTGGACTATCGGACATTCAAAATGCAGCATATTTTCACTCTTACACACATATATTCTCATTTTACATACATACATTTTCACTCTTACACACGGATATTCTCCTTTTGCTCTCATGCAAAATCAACAAAGTATGTCATGTATATTTAGTTTTCGTTGATGAGACGAGACGGACTAAGGTGTTAATGGTGGACTATCGGACATTCAAAATGCAGCATATTTCCCCCAAGTGTCTGTCAAAATGCATTTTACGTTTCTAACTTGCAATATCATTATTTCCGCTCTCTTCAGAAAAGCGATCTCCCTCTCTCTCTGTGTGCGGGGGATCACAGGAGGGGAGCTGTGGAATGTGACTCCACACATTCTGATGGCCAATTAGTTTAAAACAAAGGGTCCCCAACATACATATAGGACACATGGGGGGTTGGGCTGGGACGGTATGGTCTGCAGCACATCACAGAGGCATTTAAAAAGTGAAGACAATACATTCTGGAAATGTTCACATCAGGCACCTTCAAGTTAAACAATACTACTGCACAGTAAATTATGTGGATTAAATCACATTTATTTCGTTAAAAATAAACGAAATGACTCGGTTTGCATTCATAAAGAATGCACAAACGTGTTTAATCGTTAATGTCAGATATGTACTAAGTAAATAGCCTACATTAGTTCCTGCTCAAGATTAGATTCAACTTTATTGTTATTGCACAGATTACAGGTAGGCCTACTGAGACAACGAAATGCAGTTTAGCTTCTAACCAGGTGCAACAAGCAGTAAAGTGAAAAGTAATGTTCACAATCTACAGAATAAAATATATAATGAATTGAATGATGAATAAACAGTGAGGGGTATGAATACACTAGATATCAGCCTGTGAGCAGTATGAACAGTGTGTTAATCGTTAATGTCAGATATGTACTAAGTAAATAGCCTACATTAATTTCATGATGGATTAAACCACATTTATTTAGTTAAAAATAAACAAAATGATTAAATGTAGGGTGAATTGCCCTAATGTGGAACATTTTTGCATTTCAGACTTCGGGAATATTATTGCGACATGAAGCCGATACAATAAATCAAAATCCAGTAACATTCTGAAATCCCCAGGATGTGTCCTAATCAAACCAAAAGAGAACATGCAGATATTAAACTCATACAAGAAATGGTAGACATATTAGTACTCTTAGTGCCAAGTTGTCTCAGACAATCTGTTTTCTTAATGTGGGACAGTTCTGTGCAAAATGTGGGACACTGAAAAGTCTATATTAAAAAGCCTCAGTCACCTTCATTCATGTAATAAAAAAATCTCAGGCCAGTAACACTCAAAGCTACAGTAAATGTGCAATACCATGCTATGTTACTATTTATAATGTTATTGTTGTTACAACAGAAGATGTTTTTATTTAAATTGAAGTTAAATGCATCAATCTGGTGCACTGAGGGCAAACATTAGTAGATTTGTGGATACGGCTCTCAACACTCATATGAAACAGAACTGTTCTTACAATGTGTGTTGGAAGGTATTAAATTACTATGCATATGTTATTGTGTAAACTAGGGCTGCACGATTTTGGGAAAAAAAATCTAATTGCGATTTTTCTGACAAATATTGCGATTCGAATTGCGATATTTATTTTTAAGCGACCCAATAGAAGTTTATTGTAAAATGCAGCCATAACTCCGGCTAGGAAGGTCGTATCAACATACTCCTGTCTCTAGCGCCCCGCAGCCCGAGCTACGAGTGAAAGAACTAAACTTACATGAAACTTCCGTTGGGTTGCTTTAAAGTCGAGCTTCAGTTTGAGATTCACCCTGTGAGAGAAACACGTGATGGAGCATCTCTAACCTGACTCAGAGGGTTTGTTTCACCAAACTATCTAGGAAGCCATTTGGAAAGGGCCGGCACTTTCAAAAGCACTTGGCAGGTGATTGGATCAATCTGTCTATCACCTTCTATCATGGGCCGCTTCTGATTGATTAACAATGGCTGGTACATGTGGAGCACAGCACTTCTGACTGGTGTGGATGACTGAGACACACAAGAAGAAAAAAAAATGTAAAAAAAAGTTTAAAAAAATCGCAGACTTTGCGATTTGATAATCGCATCACCTCGAATCGCGATTTCGATTTAAAATCGATTAATCGTGCAGCCCTAGTGTAAACACACAGCTGATCACCTGAGAGCTGCCGTTTCATTCAGAGCGTTTAAAAAAAACGACGGTCTGATTTCAACAACTCAATGTGTGATTATTATAGCAGTAATATTAGACACTAATAATACAGTACACTATAAACACTGTACACATTATTGTTTGCCCGTGGGATTAGGATGATCGGTAGAGAGCCGCTGCATTTTCCCCCGGTCGGATGTGATATAAAAACAAAGCGATTATTGTTGTTGTTGTAAACTCACGTGGATTAAATGATAGTTCATTCATTTCAACTCGCGAACATATGATACATTAAATGAATGCGAGGATGACGATCGAACATCGTTTGTTTGACCCTGGATGCATTTCCTGATCTAAAAACATAGCGATGGTTTTGTACTTACGCCAACGTGAATTAAACATTATTTTGTTAAATAAAAACATGGTGATGTTTAGTAAATGATTACATGTCTCTTACTTAAGCACAGAATATGATCCTATCCGTGACATATATGGATCTTAACAAATATCCGCTATATCAGATCCCTGTAGATCAGCTGTTTATTTCACATGAGTTCCAGTGTGGCAGCTTTTCACGGCTCCCCCTGGTGGATCCATGATCCATTGCAGCTGGTTTCATTATAATTAAATGTATTTATCAAGGGGGCGTTTCAAGTCCTGCGGGGGGGGGTTACCTTATCAGCAGGGGCCCACCCCGTGCCGATCACGGACCCGCACGGGTAGGCGTCTGAAACGAAGCGCTACATCTGTACATCATTGTCCTACACATTTATTCACAGTAGGGCCTGGCTCATTTCGTGGCATCTGCAGGCAGTGGCGAGTACTTCCGGCATATGCCACCGATGCCACAACTTGCCGAGGCATCTGCCTTTACTCAACGGGAAATGCCACAAGATGGCAGAGTAAGAGAAGCTTTACTGTAGCTGCCACTCGCCTTCCGTGGGAAATGCTGCTATTTAAACCCGTATTTATCGTGTAAAATGTTGTTGTTTAGGCATGACTTTATCGAACTGATCTGTACACAGGACTGATGTGCGATCTCTATTTTTCAAAAAGATTATACATCATCATTACTATTCAATTTTACTTGGAGCATGGTTTGCTAAAATAAACAAACGTGCTATATTTATGATGAAATATTGGCGAGTGAGGGTTGCAACGCCCTTGGCAATTGTCGCTTCTTGAGGGTAGTTTCCACTGCTTGCTACGATAAACCAGGTGTATTATTACTAGTAAAGACAAATAATTAACAAATAAATATCTGTATGGTCACAGCAACGTGTACACTGGTGTTATTAGACTTGGCTACAGACTTAGGGCAGCTGTAACTGATTGCAGTTGCCACTGCTAGTGAGATGCTAAGGTTTACTTTATAAATTAGGCAAAGGACAGTTATATTTGCCCCATGCCTTCCGCAGCAGCAGGCCATTCACTTTGATTTTATCCCGTTCTGAAATGTCATAATTTCGACAATAAAGAAATGCTACATAAACGTTACCTTGCACGTTTTATCGAACCATCTCCGATTCTAACTTTCAATCTATTTTAAAAGAGATCTCTCTCTCACTGCGTGCGGGGGTGGGGCCTCACAGACTTGCTGCTGCACTGTGCACACAGCTCTGCCGGTAATGAATATTACATTTTATACAATAATTCCAACACCTGCTGCGGCTCGTGTACTAACCAGAGTTAGGAAAAGGGACCACATTACTCCTGTTCTGGCTGCCTTACACTGGCTCCCTATAGAACACAGGATAGAATTTAAAATTCTTCTTCTCGCCTACAAAGCCCTTAATGGGCAGACGCCATCTTACCTTAAAGAACTCATTATACCCTACTGTCCTACTAGGGCATTGCGTTCCAAGAATGCAGGGTTGTTGGTTGTACCTCGAGTCTCTAAAAGTACAATGGGAGCCAGAGCCTTTTCTTATCAAGCTCCACATTTGTGGAATCAGCTTCCAGTTTGTGTTCGGGCGGCAGACACCCTATCCGTTTTTTAAGAGTGCGCTTAAGACCTTCCTTTTTGATAAAGCTTATAGTTAGGGCTGATTAGATTCAGCCCCTAGTTTTGCTGATATAGGCTTAGTTTGTCGGGGGACATCTTACTTCTTCCTTCTCTCTGTCTATACCCGTGTACTCTCATGTTCCGATTAACCCAGCTTCCCCAAATGTCTTTCTTTTTGGGGTCTATATATGCTGGGATCCGGAGTCATGGATGATCCTGCGGTCCTGTGTCCTGGATCGCGAGCGCTGGATCTTGAGTCGTGGCTGTGGTCCTGGATCATAGGTCCTGGATGGATATCCTCGTGGATTCATCTTCCTATTATACACACATGCATTTCCAAACATTTGGACTACCTATGTTGCAAATGTATTATCTTTTCAATTTACACACGGCATCTATTGCACGTCTGTCCGTCCTGGGAGAGGGATCCCTCCTCTGTTGCTCTCCCTGAGGTTTCTCCCATTTTTCCCTTTAAACTGGGTTTTCTTTGGAAGTTTTTCCTTGTACGATGTGAGGGTCTAAGGACAGAGGGTGTCGTATTGTCATACTGATATTCTGTACACACTGTGAAGACCACTGAGACAAATGTAACATTTGTGATATTGGGCTATATAAATAAACATTGATTGATTGATTGATTGAATAAGTATTCCAAAATGTATTCACTTCAGGTTTACGAAAGTAACTGTAATCAGATTCAATCAAATGTAACGCGAGCTGAATACAGTTAGGCTACTTGATTTTTATACTCTGATTACGTAACGCCGTTACATGTATTCCGTTTCAACCCAACCCTGTGTACAGATCATCAGTCCTGTGTACAGATCAGTTCGATAAAGTCATGCATAGACAGCGACATTTTACACGATAAATACGGGTTTAAATAGCAGCATTGACCACGGAAGGCGAGTGGCAGCTACAGTAAAGCTTCTCTTACTCTGGCATCTTGTGGCATCTCCCGTTGAGCAGCGGATTACCAGATTACTAGCTCACATGTATTTACTGACACAGTGTGACCTTATTAATTAACGCAATCGCGTCCAAACTAAATGGTAGCTATTATTATGACGTACAATGGAGAATTGGGGTGTTCTATAGCTCAACTAATTAAACTGGCATACACACGCTCATCTGTCAAACAGCCCTAAAGAGGCTAGTATTGCTGAACTAGGTGTTCAATGGATGGAATTGCAGGACCCAGAGCGCACGGAGCACAGAGCGGACAGCAGATAACGGAATTGCAGTTGTATTGCTTAGAGATTATCAGAAAATTTCAAAGGGGACACAGCCCCATTGGATATTAACCTATGGATTAACTACATCATCGTTTTTATCGTTGTAATGCCATTGAAGACCAGTTTAGACCAGACAATGAGGAAGGTAAGCCGTTAGCCTAGCGCATGTTAGTACCTAGTGCCACTTGTTTTGATGTACGTTTTTGTTGATAACCTCGCGAGTTTGTATCTTTCAGTGTTGGTGAGATTCTGTGTCTTTACGATCATAAACAATGTGTTGGATGTGCAGCGAGGATAAGTAATAAGGGAGCTAGGAGTGATTTTCGGTGCAGTATTAGGTTAGCATTTTCCGCTCGGGGCTAATTCAGAGGCTCACTGTTAGCATTGTGTTTTTTTTGAAAAAATAAATGAAAAAGATCAGTTAAATTAGTTTTTTTCCCGTTATATGGAAATAAAATATTCATAGTTTATTAAATATTAAGGTTCCTTAGACGTTGTTTCCTGCAAATGACGCAATTTCGGTTCCGTGGGGCCTAAGAGGAGAACAGAGTATGTTTTTATTTTTATTTATTTTTTTGACATTTTCCGATGGCATCACCACACAATTGTTACATGTACACCAATCTGTGTTGTCCATTCGTCCCGGGTTTTGAGCAACACCTTCTTCCTCTGAGACCGAGTCGGTACTGGAACTGGTGGTCCCACTCAGCGAGTTCAGAACCGTCTGTACTTTCGGATCGTATGCCACTCTATTCGACCGAATCGGTTCATAAGCATAGTCCATGGGATGCCTGGTAACTGTAGATGCTTCCACATCAATGTCATCTCCCGACGAATAGTCAAAGTCATCGTTCAAAACGTCCATCTCATTGCAAAATTCCTCCATCGCTGCCATATCTGCTACGTTGTGTTGACTTCCGGTATGGATACCCGGAGAAGACCCATCCAGTGACGTCACCATTTGGGACTCCCCTAATGGCGGCGGCCTGGTCCCGGAGTTCCCCACCCGGCCGGCGATAATTAATTTTCTTTTGGCGAGTAATATCATATACAATAAATATTATGATCAATATCCATTGTAAAATGAATAAACTACCGGAATATTATAGCTGTAGTTGGTGTTTCCTTTCCCCTTTAAACATATTATGCACCGGCACGGTATTCTTATTATTTTGTTTACACATTTTGGTACTTTTCTTTTATGTCACCTATTCATATTTGATCAGATATAGAAGTTGACAGGACCCTCTAGGGGAGGACGGGGACGGGACCCTCTTGGGGAGGACGGGGACGGGACCCTCTTGGGGATGGCCCATGGTGACGTGGAGCCGAGAAGGAGGCCTAGAAAATGTTTCCCGCTCTCAGGTATGATTGTGGTGATCAACTGAATATGGGCCGCACTGTTTCTCCTGATGTGCAGCAAATGCTTCTGTCTACTAAAGCAAACAGGTATTGTTCTAAACTGTATTAAAGTGAACATGTATTATGTGGGACTGTTTTAAAGTAATCCTATTTATATATAAACCTTCTTACATACTGTACACTTTCCCTGACACACACACAATACACTCCCTGACCAAGATATCCACACACACACACACACACACACACACACACACACACACACACACACACACACACACCACACACACACACACACACACACACACACACACACACACACACACCACACACACCACACACACGACCCTTTTCAAGGTTCTTTTTGGGGCCAATATAATCTCAAGCACCAACATATCTGTGTACAATGTTTGATTGTTTGGGAAAGAATAGTTTGTGTGAAACCTTCCCTGGGAAATTAAAGGAGTGAAGTCCGGTGGAAGATAAGCAGTGACTCTCCGCCCCAAAAATGTCCATATATACTGTTGTGTATTCATGCACGGTGCCCCCTGTTGCTGACTGGCCGGTCCCGATACCTGTATCGCACGGCAGTGGAGCGGAGTGCTCTGTTACAGGGCACGCTGTATTTTTGTATTGTGTCTTTTTACCATTAAAATCAGATTATTGTTATAACTTTTATGCCGGTGTTTTGAACTCCTTCTCTTATTAATCTGACCAGGCTCATCTAACGGACGGCGCGGAGCAGAGCTGGGCTTTAAGCCACCACTACTGTGTTTGTGTGGGGCAATCAAACAGTGTTGGGATCAGCCGTCTCTGCGGCAGCTCAGCAGCCTCTTCA
>CM070434.1:0-47731 GCA_036324595.1 Champsocephalus gunnari | reverse complement strand
ACAGCTGTTACTAACTGTTGTTACTACCTACTGTTACCGACTACTGTTACCGACTACTGTTACTGACTACTGTTACTACCTACTGTTACCGACTACTGTTACCGACTACTGTTACTGACTACTGTTACTACCAACTGTTACTGAATACAGTTACGACAGCTGTTACCAACTGTTGTTACTACCTACTGTTACCGACTACTGTTACTACCAACTGTTACCGACTACTGTTACCGACTACTGTTACTACCAACTGTTACCGACTACTGTTACCGACTACTGTTACCGACTACTGTTACCGACTACTGTTACCGACTACTGTTACTGACTACTGTTACTACCAACTGTTACCGACTACTGTTACTACCTACTGTTACCAGTGGCGAACCGTGTTTATCACAACTGGACACACACCCCCCCCCCTCCACGGCATTATAATGTCCGTCTTTTCACTGAATTGCCATCTTGAAAAGGGTACTCACAACAATTCCGCAACAACTTCATCTTCACCTGTTGCACTTGTCATTTCAACGTTAAAAACAATAAAACGGCATGAATTGCTTCGTCGCATTCATCTAGATCCTCTGTCTCGAGCCAGTTAACTAGCGGGCCTTCTAGAATACCCTGGAACCGAGGGGAACTCTGGAAGAATACGCCCATTGGCTACAAATCAATATATGATTGGTTGATCAAACTGTCAGTCCAAACGTACGCTCTCATTCAGTGCAACGGCCAGGGCATTCTATCAAAGATGTCGAATACCTTGGTTGAAGGATATTCTACCCAGAGACCCAGAACAAGATCTGATTGGTTGCTTTCTTTTCTAACACAAAACCACTGAAATGCGTAGTGCATGGTCCGAGAAGGACAAACAAAACAACGTAACACTGTAATATTACAGATCAACAACACGGATACCATTCTCATTTATTCATTTTATATACATTTTATTTATATAATTACATCAATTTTTTGTTTGTTTTATCTGAGTATTCTCTGAATACCTTGAAGGCCCTGACGGTTTGCCACTGACTGTTACAGACTACTGTTACCGACTACTGTTACTACCTACTGTTACCGTCTACTGTTACAGACTACTGTTACTACCTACTGTTACCACCTACTGTTACCGACTACTGTTACCACCTACTGTTACCAACTACTGTTACTACCTACTGTTACCGTCTACTGTTACCGTCTACTGTTACAGACTACTGTTACCGACTACTGTTACTACCTACTGTTACCACCTACTGTTACCGACTACTGTTACTACCTACTGTTACCACCTACTGTTACCACCTACTGTTAACGTCTACTGTTACCGTCTACTGTTACAGACTACTGTTACCGACTACTGTTACTACCTACTGTTACTACCTACTGTTACCGACTACTGTTACTACCTACTGTTACCGTCTACTAGGGGTGTAACGGTATATGTACGGCCCTTCAGTTCGGTACACGTATGTATCGAATATAACATTAAACGTAAAAAATTGAGAACGTGAAAAACTTTTTATAAGTAATCTAAGGTGCTGCGTCGTACCTACTGTTACCTACTACTGTTACTACCTACTGTTACTACCTACTGTTACCGACTACTGTTACTACCTACTGTTACCGTCTACTGTTACCGACTACTGTTACTACCTACTGTTACCGACTACTGTTACTACATCCTGTTACTACCTACTGTTACCGACTACTGTTACAGTCTACTGTTACTACCTACTTTTACCGACTACTGTTACTACCTACTGTTACCGACTACTGTTACCGACTACTGTTACTATCTACTGTTACCGACTACTGTTACTACCTACTGTTACCGTCTACTGTTACCGACTACTGTTACTACCTACTGTTACCGACTACTGTTACAGTCTACTGTTACTACATCCTGTTACTACCTACTGTTACCGACTACTGTTACAGTCTACTGTTACTACCTACTTTTACCGACTACTGTTACTACCTACTGTTACCGTCTACTGTTACCGACTACTTACCGACTACTGTTACCGTCTACTGTTACCGACTACTGTTACTACCTACTGTTACAGTCTACTGTTACCACCTACTGTTACCGACTACTGTTACTACCTACTGTTACCGTCTATTTTTACTACCTACTGTTACAGATTACTGATACTACCTACTGTTACCGACTACTGTTACCACATACTGTTACCAACTACTGTTACTACCTACTGTTACCGTCTACTGTTACTACCTACTGTTACAGTCTACTGTTACAGTCTACTGTTACTACCTACTGTTACCAACTGTTGTTACTACCTAATGTTACCACCTACTGTTACTACCTACTGTTACAGTCTACTGTTACAGTCTACTGTTACCGACTACTGTTACTACCTACTGTTACCGACTACTGTTACCACCTACTGTTACCAACTACTGTTACTACCTACTGTTACCGTCTACTGTTACTACCTACTGTTACAGTCTACTGTTACTACCTACTGTTACAGTCTACTCTTACTACCTACTGTTACCACCTACTGTTACAGTCTACTGTTACAGTCTACTGTTACCACCTACTGTTACAGTCTACTGTTACAGTCTACTGTTACTACCTAATGTTACCGACTACTGTTACCACCTACTGTTACCGACTACTGTTACTACCTACTGTTACCGTCTACTGTTACTACCTACTTTTACAGTCTACTGTTACAGTCTACAGTTACTCCCTACTGTTACCGACTACTGTTACCACCTACTGTTACCAACTACTGTTACTACCTACTGTTACCGACTACTGATACTACCTACTGTTACCGACTACTGTTACTACCTACTGTTACCGACTACTGTTACCACCTACTGTTACCAACTACTGTTACTACCTACTGTTACCGTCTACTGTTACCGACTACTTACCGACTACTGTTACCGTCTACTGTTACCGACTACTGTTACTACCTACTGTTACAGTCTACTGTTACCACCTACTGTTACCGACTACTGTTACTACCTACTGTTACCGTCTACTGTTACCGACTACTGTTACTACCTACTGTTACCGACTACTGTTACCGTCTACTGTTACTACCTACGGTTACCGAAATACTGTTACTACCTACTGTTACGACTACTGTTACCACCTACTGTTACCGACTACTGTTACTACCTACTGTTACGACCTACTGTTACCGACTACTGTTACTACCTACTGTTACCACCTGCTGTTACTGACTACTGTTACTACCTACTGTTACCGTCTACTGTTACCGTCTACTGTTACTACTAGGGATGTCCCGATCACCTTTTTTTGCTCCCGATCCGATTCCGATCATTTGATTTTGACAATCTGCCGATACCGATTTTTTCCGATCCGATCTTTATGCAATGGATTAAGAGAAAAAAAAGGTAACAGATAACGGCTGGTCATCCAACGCGATGAATTCAGCTATCTGGCTGTTATTGTTGGCCTTTTCTCTGTTCTGGGGCAGTTTCTCTTTCCTTTTGAAAGCCTCTGAAAGTGTCGGTTGTTTCAGTGCCGTTACCTGAGTGGCTGCTGTGTACTCGTCGTGTTGTTGTTGTTGTTTGTTTCTCAGGTGGCGTATTAGATTGGTCGTGTTGAACGTAGCTCTGTTCTTTCCACCATGCGGAACCTCTGTCTTGCAAACATTGCATCTGGCTGTTACACTGCCTTCGCTTTCAATTTCATAATACTTCCAAACTCCTGACATTTTCTCTGTCCCGACTCCCGAGTCACCAGCTGAACGTAGCCTCTCGTTAGCTTACTGCTACTATTAGACACTGCGCCCACTCTGTTGCCAGATTTCAGAGAAATAAGCAACCAGGTCTATGAAAACAAGCCCAAAGAAAGCAACACATACATGATGTTGTGTAATTTTAAACCAAAACTAAGTCCTCAGGATGACTTTAAGACGTGAACATGGTCATTTTTGTTTTGTCACATTAAATAAAAATAAAAAAATCCCGATCCCCGATTTTTTTCTCCCGATCTTTCGAAAATCACGTGATCGGCTCCGATCCCCGATCACGTGATCGGATCGGGACATCTCTAGTTACTACCTACTATTACCGTCTACTAGGGGTGTAACGGTATACGTACGGCCCTTCGGTTCGGTACACGTGTGTATCGAATATAACGTTAAATGTAAAACTTTTTATAAGTAATCTAAGTTGCTGCGTCGCAGCGTTCGAATAGCATGTTCCTGCAGCCCATGCTCCGGGTGGGGCTGCAGGAACGCAGCGTTCAGTGTAATTTCAACGAGTCATAGAGCGATCAAGTAATTTCATTGGATGAGAGGCATACTATGAGAGCTGGGCACAGGGATGCGTTCAAATTTAGTCAGTAATTTGAGGAAATGACGAACGCAGATAAAGTTGAGCTCGAAAATCCTCCAGCATCATTGAAGTCTCCGGTTTGGGAACATTTTGGTTTCGCAGTTACGAACAAGGATGACGGACAAAGACAGGTGGACCGAACCAAAGCTGTTGGTCGGCATTGTTCAACTAAAATTGGTTACGCGGCTGGCAATACATCAAACTTGCACACTCATTTGAAAAGGCATCACCCAATCGTCAATATCACCGGAACCAAAAGAAAAAAGACTGAAGTGCAAACCCAACTTCCGCTAGCATTTAAGCTTCCACCACTCGCAGAGAGTTCAGACCGAGCCAGAGCTATTACAAAATATCCTTATGTTGCCATGTTAGCAAAGCGCTACCTGGCTGTGTCTGCTACCTCTGTCCCTAGCGAGAGGGTGTTCTCCACAGCAGGAGACATTGTTAGTGCCAGCAGATCTGCCCTTTCGGCAAGCAATGTGGATAAGTTAATTTTTCTTTAAAAAAACATGAAAATACAATGACAAGCAAGTCCTAATGTCAAACTGGCTGCTTAGGTACTAGTACAGCTCAAATACAGATTATTTCAGTTCATCGAAATGCGACACCTTAATGTTTATTTTATTATTTTTTGTATTTATTTGAGTGAATATTCACAGTTTATTAATAATCAAAAACCAAAAACTAATAGTTTGTTTTGTGAGTACTGATACAGTAAAGTTCAAATACAGATTATTTCAGTTCATCGAAATGCTGCACCTTAATGTTCATTTTATTATATTTTGTATTTATTTGGGTGAAAACATTATTCACAGTTTAAATACTGTTACTACCTACGGTTACCGAAATACTGTTACTACCTACTGTTACGACTACTGTTACCACCTACTGTTACCGACTACTGTTACCACCTACTGTTATGACTACTGTTACCACCTACTGTTACTGACTACTGTTACTACCTACTGTTGCCACCTACTGTTACCGACTACTGTTACTACCTACTGTTACCGTCTACTGTTACCGACTACTGTTACTACCTACTGTTGCCACCTACCGTTACCGACTACTGTTGTTACCTACTGTTACCGACTACTGGTTACTACCTACTTTTAAGACAGCTGTTACCAACTGTTGTTACTACCCACTGTTACCGACTACTGTTACTGACTACTGTTGCCACCTACTGTTACCGACTACTGTTACTACCTACGGTTACCGACTACTGTTACTACCTACTGTTACCGACTACTGTTACTACCTACTGTTACCACCTACTGTTACTACATCCTGTTACCGTCTACTGTTACTACCTACTGTTAAAGTCTACTGTTACTACCTACTTTTACCGACTACTGTTACTACCTACTGTTACCGACTACTGTTACCGACTACTGTTACTACCTACTGTTACAGTCTACTGTTACTACCTACTGTTACTACCTACTTTTAAGACAGCTGTTACCAACTGTTGTTACTACCCACTGTTACCGACTACTGTTACTGACTACTGTTACCGTCTACTGTTACCGACTACTGTTACTACCTACTGTTACTACCTACTGTTACAGTCTACTGTTACTACATCCTGTTACCGACTACTGTTACTACCTACTGTTACCGACTACTGTTACTACCTACTTTTACCGACTACTGTTACTACCTACTGTTACCGACTACTGTTACCGACTACTGTTACTACCTACTGTTACAGTCTACTGTTACTACCTACTGTTACTACCTACTTTTAAGACAGCTGTTACCAACTGTTGTTACTACCCACTGTTACCGACTACTGTTACTGACTACTGTTACCGTCTACTGTTACCGACTACTGTTACTACCTACGGTTACCGACTACCGTTACTACCTACTGTTACCGACTACTGTTACTACCTACTGTTACCACCTACTGTTACCGACTACTGTTACTACCTACTTTTAAGACAGCTGTTACCAACTGTTGTTACTACCCACTGTTACCGACTACTGTTACTGACTACTGTTACCGTCTACTGTTACCGACTACTGTTACTACCTACTGTTACTACCTACGGTTACCGACTACTGTTACTACCTACTGTTACCGACTACTGTTACTACCTACTGTTACCACCTACTGTTACTACATCCTGTTACCGTCTACTGTTACTACCTACTGTTAAAGTCTACTGTTACTACCTACTTTTACCGACTACTGTTACTACCTACTGTTACCGACTACTGTTACAGTCTACTGTTACTACATCCTGTTACCGACTACTGTTACTACCTACTGTTACCGACTACTGTTACTACCTACTTTTACCGACTACTGTTACTACCTACGGTTACCGACTACTGTTACTACCTACTTTTACCGACTACTGTTACTACCTACTGTTACCGACTACTGTTACAGTCTACTGTTACTACATCCTGTTACCGACTACTGTTACTACCTACTGTTACCGACTACTGTTACTACCTACTTTTACCGACTACTGTTACTACCTACTGTTACCGACTACTGTTACTACCTACTGTTACAGTCTACTGTTACTACCTACTGTTACTACCTACTTTTAAGACAGCTGTTACCAACTGTTGTTACTACCCACTGTTACCGTCTACTGTTACCGACTACTGTTACTACCTACTGTTACTACCTACGGTTACCGACTACTGTTACTACCTACTGTTACCGACTACTGTTACTACCTACTGTTACCACCTACTGTTACCGACTACTGTTAATACCTACTTTTAAGACAGCTGTTACCAACTGTTGTTACTACCCACTGTTACCGACTACTGTTACTGACTACTGTTACCGTCTACTGTTACCGACTACTGTTACTACCTACTGTTACTACCTACTGTTACTACCTACGGTTACCGACTACTGTTACCGACTACTGTTACTACCTACTGTTACCACCTACTGTTACTACATACTGTTACCGTCTACTGTTACTACCTACTGTTACAGTCTACTGTTACTACCTACTTTTACCGACTACTGTTACTACCTACTGTTACCGACTACTGTTACAGTCTACTGTTACTACATCCTGTTACCGACTACTGTTACTACCTACTTTTACCGACTACTGTTACTACCTACTGTTACCGACTACTGTTACCGACTACTGTTACTACCTACTGTTACAGTCTACTGTTACTACCTACTGTTAGTACCCACTGTTACCGACTACTGTTACCATCTACTGTTACTACCTACTGTTACAGTCTACTGTTACTACCTACTTTTACCGACTACTGTTACTACCTACTGTTACCGACTACTGTTACAGTCTACTGTTACTACATCCTGTTACTACCTACTTTTACCGACTACTGTTACTACCTACTTTTACCGACTACTGTTACTACCTACTGTTACCGACTACTGTTACCGACTACTGTTACTACCTACTGTTACAGTCTACTGTTACTACCTACTGTTAGTACCCACTGTTACTGACTACTGTTACCGTCTACTGTTACTACCTACTGTTACCGACTACTGTTACTACCTACTGTTACCGACTACTGTTACTACCTACTGTTACTACATCCTGTTACTACCTACTGTTACCGACTACTGTTACAGTCTACTGTTACTACCTACTTTTACCGACTACTGTTACTACCTACTGTTACCGACTACTGTTACAGTCTACTGTTACTACATCCTGTTACCGACTACTGTTACTACCTACTGGTACCGACTACTGTTACTACCTACTTTTACCGACTACTGTTACTACCTACTGTTACCGACTACTGTTACTACCTACTGTTACAGTCTACTGTTACTACCCACTGTTACTACCTACTTTTAAGACAGCTGTTATCAACTGTTGTTACTACCCACTGTTACCGTCTACTGTTACCGACTACTGTTAATACCTACTGTTACTACCTACGGTTACCGACTACTGTTACTACCTACTGTTACCGACTACTGTTACTACCTACTGTTACCACCTACTGTTACCGACTACTGTTACTACCTACTTTTAAGACAGCTGTTACCAACTGTTGTTACTACCCACTGTTACCGACTACTGTTACTGACTACTGTTACCGTCTACTGTTACCGACTACTGTTACTACCTACTGTTACTACCTACTGTTACTACCTACGGTTACCGACTACTGTTACCGACTACTGTTACTACCTACTGTTACCACCTACTGTTACTACATACTGTTACCGTCTACTGTTACTACCTACTGTTACAGTCTACTGTTACTACCTACTTTTACCGACTACTGTTACTACCTACTGTTACCGACTACTGTTACAGTCTACTGTTACTACATCCTGTTACTACCTACTGTTACCGACTACTGTTACAGTCTACTGTTACTACCTACTTTTACCGACTACTGTTACTACCTACTGTTACCGACTACTGTTACCGACTACTGTTACTACCTACTGTTACTACCTACTGTTAGTACCCACTGTTACCGACTACTGTTACTGACTACTGTTACCGTCTACTGTTACTACCTACTGTTACCGACTACTGTTACTACCTACTGTTACCGACTACTGTTACTACCTACTGTTACTACCTACGGTTACCGACTACTGTTACTACCTACTGTTACCGACTACTGTTACTACCTACTGTTACTACATCCTGTTACCGTCTACTGTTACTACCTACTGTTAAAGTCTACTGTTACTACCTACTTTTACCGACTACTGTTACTACCTACTGTTACCGACTACTGTTACAGTCTACTGTTACTACATCCTGTTACCGACTACTGTTACTACCTACTGTTACCGACTACTGTTACTACCTACTTTTACCGACTACTGTTACTACCTACGGTTACCGACTACTGTTACTACCTACTTTTACCGACTACTGTTACTACCTACTGTTACCAACTACTGTTACAGTCTACTGTTACTACATCCTGTTACCGACTACTGTTACTACCTACTGTTACCGACTACTGTTACTACCTACTTTTACCGACTACTGTTACTACCTACTGTTACCGTCTACTGTTACTACCTACTGTTACTACCTACTTTTAAGACAGCTGTTACCAACTGTTGTTACTACCCACTGTTACTGTCTACTGTTACCGACTACTGTTACTACCTACTGTTACTACCTACGGTTACCGACTACTGTTACTACCTACTGTTACCGACTACTGTTACCGACTACTGTTACTACCTACTGTTACCGTCTACTGTTACCGTCTATTGTTACTACCTACTGTTACCGAAATACTGTTACTACCTACTGTTACCGACTACTGTTACTACCTACTGTTACCGACTACTGTTACTACATACGGTTACGACTACTGTTACTACCTACTGTTACCGACTACTGTTACTACCTACGGTTACCGACTACTGTTACTACCTACGGTTACCGACTACTGTTACTACCTACTGTTACCGTCTATTTTTACTACCTACGGTTACCGACTACTGTTACTACCTACTGTTACCGTCTATTGTTACTACCTACTGTTACCGTCTATTGTTACTACCTACGGTTACCGACTACTGTTACTACCTACTGTTACCGACTACTGTTACCGACTACTGATACTACCTACTTTTACCGTCTACTGTTACCGACTACTGTTACCACCTACTGTTACCGACTACTGACACTACCTACTGTTACAGTCTACTGTTACTACCTACTGACACTACCTACTGTTACAGTCTACTGTTACAGTCTACTGTTACTACCTACTGTTACCAACTGTTGTTACTACCTAATGTTACCGACTACTGTTACCATCTACTGTTACGGCCTACTGTTACCGTCTACTGTTACTACCTACTGTCACTACTGTTACCGAAATACTGTTACTACCTACGGTTACCGACTACTGTTACTACATCCTGTTACCGTCTACGGTTACCGACTACTGTTACTACCTACTGTTATCGTCTATATTTACTACCTACTGTTACCGACTACTGTTACCACCTACTGTTACTACCTACTGTTACCGTCTATTTTTACTACCTACGGTTACCGACTACTGTTACCGACTACTGATACTACGTACTGTTACCGAAATACTGTTACTACCTACTGTTACCGACTACTGTTGTTACCTACTGTTACTGACTGCTATTACCGTCTACTGTTACCGTCTACTGTTACCGTCTACTGTTACCGACTACTGTTACCGTCTACTGTTGTTACCTACTGTTACTGACTGCTATTACCGTCTACTGTTACCGTCTACTGTTACCGACTACTGTTACTACCTACTGTTACCGTCTACTGTTACCGACTACTGTTGTTAGCTACTGTTACTGACTGCTATTACTGTCTACTGTTACCGACTACTGTTACTACCTACTGTTACCGACTACTGTTACTACCTACTTTTACCGAGTACTGTTACTACCTACTGTTACCGACTACTGTTACTACCTACTGTTACGACAGCTGTTACCAACTGTTGTTACTACCCACTGTTACCGACTACTGTTACCGTCTACTGTTACCGACTACTGTTACTACCTACTGTTACTGTCTACTGTTACCGACTACTGTTACTACCTACTGTTACCGTCTACTGTTACTACCTACGGTTACCGACTACTGTTACTACATCCTGTTGCCGTCTACTGTTACCGACTACTGTTACCAACTACTGTTACTACATCCTGTTGCCGTCTACTGTTACCGACTACTGTTACCAACTACTGTTACTACATCCTGTTACCGTCTACTGTTACTACCTACTGTTACCGACTACTGATACTACCTACTGTTACTACCTACTGTTACAGTCTACTGTTACCGACTACTGTTACCAACTACTGTTACTACCTACTGTTACTGTCTACTGTTACCGACTACTGTTACTACCTACTGTTACCGTCTACTGTTACTACCTACGGTTACCGACTACTGTTACTACATCCTGTTGCCGTCTACTGTTACCGACTACTGTTACCAACTACTGTTACTACATCCTGTTGCCGTCTACTGTTACCGACTACTGTTACCAACTACTGTTACTACATCCTGTTACCGTCTACTGTTACTACCTACTGTTACCGACTACTGATACTACCTACTGTTACTACCTACTGTTACAGTCTACTGTTACTACCTACTGTTACAGTCTACTGTTACCGACTACTGTTACCAACTACTGTTACTACATCCTGTTACCGTCTACTGTTACCAACTACTGTTACTACATCCTGTTACCGACTACTGATACTACCTACTGTTACAGTCTACTGTTACCGACTACTGTTACCAACTACTGTTACTACATCCTGTTACCGTCTACTGTTACCGACTACTGTTACCAACTACTGTTACTACATCCTGTTACCGTCTACTGTTACCGACTACTGTTACCGTCTACTGTTACCGACTACTGTTACCGACTACTGATACTACCTACTGTTACTACCTACTGTTACCGTCTATTTTTACTACTTACTGTTACCGACTACTGATACTACCTACTGTTACCGACTACTGTTACTACCTACTGTTACCGACTACTGTTACCACCTACTGTTACCAACTACTGTTACTACCTACTGTTACCGTCTATTTTTACTACCTACTGTTACCGACTACTGATACTACCTACTGTTACCGTCTACTGTTACTACCTACTGTTACCGTCTACTGTTACTACCTACTGTTACAGTCTACTGTTACTACCTACTGTTACAGTCTACTGTTACAGTCTACTGTTACTACCTACTGTTACCAACTGTTGTTACTACCTAATGTTACCACCTACTGTTACTACCTACTGTTACAGTCTACTGTTACAGTCTACTGTTACTACCTCATTTCATTTCAAACCTTTATTTATTCAGATTGGTCCCATTGAGATCATAGATCTCTTTTTCAAGGGAGACCTGCAGCATATAGGTTCCACATGAAACATAAAACAATAAAGGACATTACTGTTACCGACTGTTACCGACTACTGTTACTACCTACTGTTACCGACTACTGTTACCACCTACTGTTACCAACTACTGTTACTACCTACTGTTACCGTCTACTGTTACTACCTACTGTTACAGTCTACTGTTACAGTCTACTGTTACTACCTACTGTTACAGTCTACTGTTACTACCTACTGTTACCACCTACTGTTACAGTCTACTGTTACAGTCTACTGTTACCACCTACTGTTACAGTCTACTGTTACAGTCTACTGTTACTACCTAATGTTACCGACTACTGTTACCACCTACTGTTACCGACTACTGTTACTACCTACTGTTACCGTCTACTGTTACTACCTACTGTTACAGTCTACTGTTACAGTCTACAGTTACTACCTACTGTTACCGACTACTGTTACCACCTACTGTTACCAACTACTGTTACTACCTACTGTTACCGACTACTGATACTACCTACTGTTACCGACTACTGTTACTACCTACTGTTACCGACTACTGTTACCACCTACTGTTACCACCTACTGTTACCAACTACTGTTACTACCTACTGTTACCGTCTATTTTTACTACCTACTGTTACAGATTACTGATACTACCTACTGTTACCGACTACTGTTACCACCTACTGTTACCAACTACTGTTACTACCTACTGTTACCGTCTACTGTTACTACCTACTGTTACAGTCTACTGTTACAGTCTACTGTTACTACCTACTGTTACCAACTGTTGTTACTACCTAATGTTACCACCTACTGTTACTACCTACTGTTACAGTCTACTGTTACAGTCTACTGTTACCGACTACTGTTACTACCTACTGTTACCGACTACTGTTACCACCTACTGTTACCAACTACTGTTACTACCTACTGTTACCGTCTACTGTTACTACCTACTGTTACAGTCTACTGTTACAGTCTACTGTTACTACCTACTGTTACAGTCTACTCTTACTACCTACTGTTACCACCTACTGTTACAGTCTACTGTTACAGTCTACTGTTACCACCTACTGTTACAGTCTACTGTTACAGTCTACTGTTACTACCTAATGTTACCGACTACTGTTACCACCTACTGTTACCGACTACTGTTACTACCTACTGTTACCGTCTACTGTTACTACCTACTTTTACAGTCTACTGTTACAGTCTACAGTTACTCCCTACTGTTACCGACTACTGTTACCACCTACTGTTACCAACTACTGTTACTACCTACTGTTACCGACTACTGATACTACCTACTGTTACCGACTACTGTTACTACCTACTGTTACCGACTACTGTTACCACCTACTGTTACCAACTACTGTTACTACCTACTGTTACCGTCTACTGTTACCGACTACTTACCGACTACTGTTACCGTCTACTGTTACCGACTACTGTTACTACCTACTGTTACAGTCTACTGTTACCACCTACTGTTACCGACTACTGTTACTACCTACTGTTACCGTCTACTGTTACCGACTACTGTTACTACCTACTGTTACCGACTACTGTTACCGTCTACTGTTACTACCTACGGTTACCGAAATACTGTTACTACCTACTGTTACGACTACTGTTACCACCTACTGTTACCGACTACTGTTACTACCTACTGTTACGACCTACTGTTACCGACTACTGTTACTACCTACTGTTACCACCTGCTGTTACTGACTACTGTTACTACCTACTGTTACCGTCTACTGTTACCGTCTACTGTTACTACTAGGGATGTCCCGATCACCTTTTTTTGCTCCCGATCCGATTCCGATCATTTGATTTTGACAATCTGCCGATACCGATTTTTTCCGATCCGATCTTTATGCAATGGATTAAGAGAAAAAAAAGGTAACAGATAACGGCTGGTCATCCAACGCGATGAATTCAGCTATCTGGCTGTTATTGTTGGCCTTTTCTCTGTTCTGGGGCAGTTTCTCTTTCCTTTTGAAAGCCTCTGAAAGTGTCGGTTGTTTCAGTGCCGTTACCTGAGTGGCTGCTGTGTACTCGTCGTGTTGTTGTTGTTGTTTGTTTCTCAGGTGGCGTATTAGATTGGTCGTGTTGAACGTAGCTCTGTTCTTTCCACCATGCGGAACCTCTGTCTTGCAAACATTGCATCTGGCTGTTACACTGCCTTCGCTTTCAATTTCATAATACTTCCAAACTCCTGACATTTTCTCTGTCCCGACTCCCGAGTCACCAGCTGAACGTAGCCTCTCGTTAGCTTACTGCTACTATTAGACACTGCGCCCACTCTGTTGCCAGATTTCAGAGAAATAAGCAACCAGGTCTATGAAAACAAGCCCAAAGAAAGCAACACATACATGATGTTGTGTAATTTTAAACCAAAACTAAGTCCTCAGGATGACTTTAAGACGTGAACATGGTCATTTTTGTTTTGTCACATTAAATAAAAATAAAAAAATCCCGATCCCCGATTTTTTTCTCCCGATCTTTCGAAAATCACGTGATCGGCTCCGATCCCCGATCACGTGATCGGATCGGGACATCTCTAGTTACTACCTACTATTACCGTCTACTAGGGGTGTAACGGTATACGTACGGCCCTTCGGTTCGGTACACGTGTGTATCGAATATAACGTTAAATGTAAAACTTTTTATAAGTAATCTAAGTTGCTGCGTCGCAGCGTTCGAATAGCATGTTCCTGCAGCCCATGCTCCGGGTGGGGCTGCAGGAACGCAGCGTTCAGTGTAATTTCAACGAGTCATAGAGCGATCAAGTAATTTCATTGGATGAGAGGCATACTATGAGAGCTGGGCACAGGGATGCGTTCAAATTTAGTCAGTAATTTGAGGAAATGACGAACGCAGATAAAGTTGAGCTCGAAAATCCTCCAGCATCATTGAAGTCTCCGGTTTGGGAACATTTTGGTTTCGCAGTTACGAACAAGGATGACGGACAAAGACAGGTGGACCGAACCAAAGCTGTTGGTCGGCATTGTTCAACTAAAATTGGTTACGCGGCTGGCAATACATCAAACTTGCACACTCATTTGAAAAGGCATCACCCAATCGTCAATATCACCGGAACCAAAAGAAAAAAGACTGAAGTGCAAACCCAACTTCCGCTAGCATTTAAGCTTCCACCACTCGCAGAGAGTTCAGACCGAGCCAGAGCTATTACAAAATATCCTTATGTTGCCATGTTAGCAAAGCGCTACCTGGCTGTGTCTGCTACCTCTGTCCCTAGCGAGAGGGTGTTCTCCACAGCAGGAGACATTGTTAGTGCCAGCAGATCTGCCCTTTCGGCAAGCAATGTGGATAAGTTAATTTTTCTTTAAAAAAACATGAAAATACAATGACAAGCAAGTCCTAATGTCAAACTGGCTGCTTAGGTACTAGTACAGCTCAAATACAGATTATTTCAGTTCATCGAAATGCGACACCTTAATGTTTATTTTATTATTTTTTGTATTTATTTGAGTGAATATTCACAGTTTATTAATAATCAAAAACCAAAAACTAATAGTTTGTTTTGTGAGTACTGATACAGTAAAGTTCAAATACAGATTATTTCAGTTCATCGAAATGCTGCACCTTAATGTTCATTTTATTATATTTTGTATTTATTTGGGTGAAAACATTATTCACAGTTTAAATACTGTTACTACCTACGGTTACCGAAATACTGTTACTACCTACTGTTACGACTACTGTTACCACCTACTGTTACCGACTACTGTTACCACCTACTGTTATGACTACTGTTACCACCTACTGTTACTGACTACTGTTACTACCTACTGTTGCCACCTACTGTTACCGACTACTGTTACTACCTACTGTTACCGTCTACTGTTACCGACTACTGTTACTACCTACTGTTGCCACCTACCGTTACCGACTACTGTTGTTACCTACTGTTACCGACTACTGGTTACTACCTACTTTTAAGACAGCTGTTACCAACTGTTGTTACTACCCACTGTTACCGACTACTGTTACTGACTACTGTTGCCACCTACTGTTACCGACTACTGTTACTACCTACGGTTACCGACTACTGTTACTACCTACTGTTACCGACTACTGTTACTACCTACTGTTACCACCTACTGTTACTACATCCTGTTACCGTCTACTGTTACTACCTACTGTTAAAGTCTACTGTTACTACCTACTTTTACCGACTACTGTTACTACCTACTGTTACCGACTACTGTTACCGACTACTGTTACTACCTACTGTTACAGTCTACTGTTACTACCTACTGTTACTACCTACTTTTAAGACAGCTGTTACCAACTGTTGTTACTACCCACTGTTACCGACTACTGTTACTGACTACTGTTACCGTCTACTGTTACCGACTACTGTTACTACCTACTGTTACTACCTACTGTTACAGTCTACTGTTACTACATCCTGTTACCGACTACTGTTACTACCTACTGTTACCGACTACTGTTACTACCTACTTTTACCGACTACTGTTACTACCTACTGTTACCGACTACTGTTACCAACTACTGTTACTACCTACTGTTACAGTCTACTGTTACTACCTACTGTTACTACCTACTTTTAAGACAGCTGTTACCAACTGTTGTTACTACCCACTGTTACCGACTACTGTTACTGACTACTGTTACCGTCTACTGTTACCGACTACTGTTACTACCTACTGTTACTACCTACGGTTACCGACTACCGTTACTACCTACTGTTACCGACTACTGTTACTACCTACTGTTACCACCTACTGTTACCGACTACTGTTACTACCTACTTTTAAGACAGCTGTTACCAACTGTTGTTACTACCCACTGTTACCGACTACTGTTACTGACTACTGTTACCGTCTACTGTTACCGACTACTGTTACTACCTACTGTTACTACCTACGGTTACCGACTACTGTTACTACCTACTGTTACCGACTACTGTTACTACCTACTGTTACCACCTACTGTTACTACATCCTGTTACCGTCTACTGTTACTACCTACTGTTAAAGTCTACTGTTACTACCTACTTTTACCGACTACTGTTACTACCTACTGTTACCGACTACTGTTACAGTCTACTGTTACTACATCCTGTTACCGACTACTGTTACTACCTACTGTTACCGACTACTGTTACTACCTACTTTTACCGACTACTGTTACTACCTACGGTTACCGACTACTGTTACTACCTACTTTTACCGACTACTGTTACTACCTACTGTTACCGACTACTGTTACAGTCTACTGTTACTACATCCTGTTACCGACTACTGTTACTACCTACTGTTACCGACTACTGTTACTACCTACTTTTACCGACTACTGTTACTACCTACTGTTACCGACTACTGTTACTACCTACTGTTACAGTCTACTGTTACTACCTACTGTTACTACCTACTTTTAAGACAGCTGTTACCAACTGTTGTTACTACCCACTGTTACCGTCTACTGTTACCGACTACTGTTACTACCTACTGTTACTACCTACGGTTACCGACTACTGTTACTACCTACTGTTACCGACTACTGTTACTACCTACTGTTACCACCTACTGTTACCGACTACTGTTAATACCTACTTTTAAGACAGCTGTTACCAACTGTTGTTACTACCCACTGTTACCGACTACTGTTACTGACTACTGTTACCGTCTACTGTTACCGACTACTGTTACTACCTACTGTTACTACCTACTGTTACTACCTACGGTTACCGACTACTGTTACCGACTACTGTTACTACCTACTGTTACCACCTACTGTTACTACATACTGTTACCGTCTACTGTTACTACCTACTGTTACAGTCTACTGTTACTACCTACTTTTACCGACTACTGTTACTACCTACTGTTACCGACTACTGTTACAGTCTACTGTTACTACATCCTGTTACTACCTACTGTTACCGACTACTGTTACTACCTACTTTTACCGACTACTGTTACTACCTACTGTTACCGACTACTGTTACCGACTACTGTTACTACCTACTGTTACAGTCTACTGTTACTACCTACTGTTAGTACCCACTGTTACCGACTACTGTTACCATCTACTGTTACTACCTACTGTTACAGTCTACTGTTACTACCTACTTTTACCGACTACTGTTACTACCTACTGTTACCGACTACTGTTACAGTCTACTGTTACTACATCCTGTTACTACCTACTGTTACCGACTACTGTTACTACCTACTTTTACCGACTACTGTTACTACCTACTGTTACCGACTACTGTTACCGACTACTGTTACTACCTACTGTTACAGTCTACTGTTACTACCTACTGTTAGTACCCACTGTTACTGACTACTGTTACCGTCTACTGTTACTACCTACTGTTACCGACTACTGTTACTACCTACTGTTACCGACTACTGTTACTACCTACTGTTACTACATCCTGTTACTACCTACTGTTACCGACTACTGTTACAGTCTACTGTTACTACCTACTTTTACCGACTACTGTTACTACCTACTGTTACCGACTACTGTTACAGTCTACTGTTACTACATCCTGTTACCGACTACTGTTACTACCTACTGGTACCGACTACTGTTACTACCTACTTTTACCGACTACTGTTACTACCTACTGTTACCGACTACTGTTACTACCTACTGTTACAGTCTACTGTTACTACCCACTGTTACTACCTACTTTTAAGACAGCTGTTATCAACTGTTGTTACTACCCACTGTTACCGTCTACTGTTACCGACTACTGTTAATACCTACTGTTACTACCTACGGTTACCGACTACTGTTACTACCTACTGTTACCGACTACTGTTACTACCTACTGTTACCACCTACTGTTACCGACTACTGTTACTACCTACTTTTAAGACAGCTGTTACCAACTGTTGTTACTACCCACTGTTACCGACTACTGTTACTGACTACTGTTACCGTCTACTGTTACCGACTACTGTTACTACCTACTGTTACTACCTACTGTTACTACCTACGGTTACCGACTACTGTTACCGACTACTGTTACTATCTACTGTTACCACCTACTGTTACTACATACTGTTACTACCTACTGTTACAGTCTACTGTTACTACCTACTTTTACCGACTACTGTTACTACCTACTGTTACCGACTACTGTTACAGTCTACTGTTACTACATCCTGTTACTACCTACTGTTACCGACTACTGTTACAGTCTACTGTTACTACCTACTTTTACCGACTACTGTTACTACCTACTGTTACCGACTACTGTTACCACCTACTGTTACTACCTACTGTTAGTACCCACTGTTACCGACTACTGTTACTGACTACTGTTACCGTCTACTGTTACTACCTACTGTTACCGACTACTGTTACTACCTACTGTTACCGACTACTGTTACTACCTACTGTTACTACCTACGGTTACCGACTACTGTTACTACCTACTGTTACCGACTACTGTTACTACCTACTGTTACTACATCCTGTTACCGTCTACTGTTACTACCTACTGTTAAAGTCTACTGTTACTACCTACTTTTACCGACTACTGTTACTACCTACTGTTACCGACTACTGTTACAGTCTACTGTTACTACATCCTGTTACCGACTACTGTTACTACCTACTGTTACCGACTACTGTTACTACCTACTTTTACCGACTACTGTTACTACCTACGGTTACCGACTACTGTTACTACCTACTTTTACCGACTACTGTTACTACCTACTGTTACCGACTACTGTTACAGTCTACTGTTACTACATCCTGTTACCGACTACTGTTACTACCTACTGTTACCGACTACTGTTACTACCTACTTTTACCGACTACTGTTACTACCTACTGTTACCGTCTACTGTTACTACCTACTGTTACTACCTACTTTTAAGACAGCTGTTACCAACTGTTGTTACTACCCACTGTTACTGTCTACTGTTACCGACTACTGTTACTACCTACTGTTACTACCTACGGTTACCGACTACTGTTACTACCTACTGTTACCGACTACTGTTACCGACTACTGTTACTACCTACTGTTACCGTCTACTGTTACCGTCTATTGTTACTACCTACTGTTACCGAAATACTGTTACTACCTACTGTTACCGACTACTGTTACTACCTACTGTTACCGACTACTGTTACTACATACGGTTACGACTACTGTTACTACCTACTGTTACCGACTACTGTTACTACCTACGGTTACCGACTACTGTTACTACCTACGGTTACCGACTACTGTTACTACCTACTGTTACCGTCTATTTTTACTACCTACGGTTACCGACTACTGTTACTACCTACTGTTACCGTCTATTGTTACTACCTACTGTTACCGTCTATTGTTACTACCTACGGTTACCGACTACTGTTACCGACTACTGATACTACCTACTTTTACCGTCTACTGTTACCGACTACTGTTACCACCTACTGTTACCGACTACTGACACTACCTACTGTTACAGTCTACTGTTACTACCTACTGACACTACCTACTGTTACAGTCTACTGTTACTACCTACTGTTACCAACTGTTGTTACTACCTAATGTTACCGACTACTGTTACCATCTACTGTTACGGCCTACTGTTACCGTCTACTGTTACTACCTACTGTTACTACTGTTACCGAAATACTGTTACTACCTACGGTTACCGACTACTGTTACTACATCCTGTTACCGTCTACGGTTACCGACTACTGTTACTACCTACTGTTATCGTCTATATTTACTACCTACTGTTACCGACTACTGTTACCACCTACTGTTACTACCTACTGTTACCGTCTATTTTTACTACCTACGGTTACCGACTACTGTTACCGACTACTGATACTACGTACTGTTACCGAAATACTGTTACTACCTACTGTTACCGACTACTGTTGTTACCTACTGTTACTGACTGCTATTACCGTCTACTGTTACCGTCTACTGTTACCGTCTACTGTTACCGACTACTGTTACCGTCTACTGTTGTTACCTACTGTTACTGACTGCTATTACCGTCTACTGTTACCGTCTACTGTTACCGACTACTGTTACTACCTACTGTTACCGTCTACTGTTACCGACTACTGTTGTTAGCTACTGTTACTGACTGCTATTACTGTCTACTGTTACCGACTACTGTTACTACCTACTGTTACCGACTACTGTTACTACCTACTTTTACCGAGTACTGTTACTACCTACTGTTACCGACTACTGTTACTACCTACTGTTACGACAGCTGTTACCAACTGTTGTTACTACCCACTGTTACCGACTACTGTTACCGTCTACTGTTACCGACTACTGTTACTACCTACTGTTACTGTCTACTGTTACCGACTACTGTTACTACCTACTGTTACCGTCTACTGTTACTACCTACAGTTACGGACTACTGTTACTACATCCTGTTGCCGTCTACTGTTACCGACTACTGTTACCAACTACTGTTACTACATCCTGTTGCCGTCTACTGTTACCGACTACTGTTACCAACTACTGTTACTACATCCTGTTACCGTCTACTGTTACTACCTACTGTTACCGACTACTGATACTACCTACTGTTACTACCTACTGTTACAGTCTACTGTTACCGACTACTGTTACCAACTACTGTTACTACCTACTGTTACTGTCTACTGTTACCGACTACTGTTACTACCTACTGTTACCGTCTACTGTTACTACCTACGGTTACCGACTACTGTTACTACATCCTGTTGCCGTCTACTGTTACCGACTACTGTTACCAACTACTGTTACTACATCCTGTTGCCGTCTACTGTTACCGACTACTGTTACCAACTACTGTTACTACATCCTGTTACCGTCTACTGTTACTACCTACTGTTACCGACTACTGATACTACCTACTGTTACTACCTACTGTTACAGTCTACTGTTACTACCTACTGTTACAGTCTACTGTTACCGACTACTGTTACCAACTACTGTTACTACATCCTGTTACCGTCTACTGTTACCAACTACTGTTACTACATCCTGTTACCGACTACTGATACTACCTACTGTTACAGTCTACTGTTACCGACTACTGTTACCAACTACTGTTACTACATCCTGTTACCGTCTACTGTTACCGACTACTGTTACCAACTACTGTTACTACATCCTGTTACCGTCTACTGTTACCGACTACTGTTACCGTCTACTGTTACCGACTACTGTTACCGACTACTGATACTACCTACTGTTACTACCTACTGTTACCGTCTATTTTTACTACTTACTGTTACCGACTACTGATACTACCTACTGTTACCGACTACTGTTACTACCTACTGTTACCGACTACTGTTACCACCTACTGTTACCAACTACTGTTACTACCTACTGTTACCGTCTATTTTTACTACCTACTGTTACCGACTACTGATACTACCTACTGTTACCGTCTACTGTTACTACCTACTGTTACCGTCTACTGTTACTACCTACTGTTACAGTCTACTGTTACTACCTACTGTTACAGTCTACTGTTACAGTCTACTGTTACTACCTACTGTTACCAACTGTTGTTACTACCTAATGTTACCACCTACTGTTACTACCTACTGTTACAGTCTACTGTTACAGTCTACTGTTACTACCTACTGTTACCGACTACTGTTACTACCTACTGTTACCGACTACTGTTACCAACTACTGTTACTACCTACTGTTACCGTCTACTGTTACTACCTACTGTTACAGTCTACTGTTACAGTCTACTGTTACTACCTACTGTTACAGTCTACTGTTACTACCTACTGTTACCACCTACTGTTACAGTCTACTGTTACAGTCTACTGTTACCACCTACTGTTACAGTCTACTGTTACAGTCTACTGTTACTACCTAATGTTACCGACTACTGTTACCACCTACTGTTACCGACTACTGTTACTACCTACTGTTACCGTCTACTGTTACTACCTACTGTTACAGTCTACTGTTACAGTCTACAGTTACTACCTACTGTTACCGACTACTGTTACCACCTACTGTTACCAACTACTGTTACTACCTACTGTTACCGACTACTGATACTACCTACTGTTACCGACTACTGTTACTACCTACTGTTACCGACTACTGTTACCACCTACTGTTACCAACTACTGTTACTACCTACTGTTACCGTCTATTTTTACTACCTACTGTTACAGATTACTGATACTACCTACTGTTACCGACTACTGTTACCACCTACTGTTACCAACTACTGTTACTACCTACTGTTACCGTCTACTGTTACTACCTACTGTTACAGTCTACTGTTACAGTCTACTGTTACTACCTACTGTTACCAACTGTTGTTACTACCTAATGTTACCACCTACTGTTACTACCTACTGTTACAGTCTACTGTTACAGTCTACTGTTACTACCTACTGTTACCGACTACTGTTACTACCTACTGTTACCGACTACTGTTACCACCTACTGTTACCAACTACTGTTACTACCTACTGTTACCGTCTACTGTTACTACCTACTGTTACAGTCTACTGTTACAGTCTACTGTTACAGTCTACTGTTACTACCTACTGTTACAGTCTACTCTTACTACCTACTGTTACCACCTACTGTTACAGTCTACTGTTACAGTCTACTGTTACCACCTACTGTTACAGTCTACTGTTACAGTCTACTGTTACTACCTAATGTTACCGACTACTGTTACCACCTACTGTTACCGACTACTGTTACTACCTACTGTTACCGTCTACTGTTACTACCTACTTTTACAGTCTACTGTTACAGTCTACAGTTACTCCCTACTGTTACCGACTACTGTTACCACCTACTGTTACCAACTACTGTTACTACCTACTGTTACCGACTACTGATACTACCTACTGTTACCGACTACTGTTACTACCTACTGTTACCGACTACTGTTACCACCTACTGTTACTACCTACTGTTACCGTCTATTTTTACTACCTACGGTTACCGACTACTGTTACCGACTACTGATACTACGTACTGTTACCGAAATACTGTTACTACCTACTGTTACCGACTACTGTTGTTACCTACTGTTACTGACTGCTATTACCGTCTACTGTTACCGTCTACTGTTACCGTCTACTGTTACCGACTACTGTTACCGTCTACTGTTGTTACCTACTGTTACTGACTGCTATTACCGTCTACTGTTACCGTCTACTGTTACCGACTACTGTTACTACCTACTGTTACCGTCTACTGTTACCGACTACTGTTGTTAGCTACTGTTACTGACTGCTATTACTGTCTACTGTTACCGACTACTGTTACTACCTACTGTTACCGACTACTGTTACTACCTACTTTTACCGAGTACTGTTACTACCTACTGTTACCGACTACTGTTACTACCTACTGTTACGACAGCTGTTACCAACTGTTGTTACTACCCACTGTTACCGACTACTGTTACCGTCTACTGTTACGTTACGACTACTGTTACTACCTACTGTTACTGTCTACTGTTACCGACTACTGTTACTACCTACTGTTACCGTCTACTGTTACTACCTACGGTTACCGACTACTGTTACTACATCCTGTTGCCGTCTACTGTTACCGACTACTGTTACCAACTACTGTTACTACATCCTGTTGCCGTCTACTGTTACCGACTACTGTTACCAACTACTGTTACTACATCCTGTTACCGTCTACTGTTACTACCTACTGTTACCGACTACTGATACTACCTACTGTTACTACCTACTGTTACAGTCTACTGTTACCGACTACTGTTACCAACTACTGTTACTACCTACTGTTACTGTCTACTGTTACCGACTACTGTTACTACCTACTGTTACCGTCTACTGTTACTACCTACGGTTACCGACTACTGTTACTACATCCTGTTGCCGTCTACTGTTACCGACTACTGTTACCAACTACTGTTACTACATCCTGTTGCCGTCTACTGTTACCGACTACTGTTACCAACTACTGTTACTACATCCTGTTACCGTCTACTGTTACTACCTACTGTTACCGACTACTGATACTACCTACTGTTACTACCTACTGTTACAGTCTACTGTTACTACCTACTGTTACAGTCTACTGTTACCGACTACTGTTACCAACTACTGTTACTACATCCTGTTACCGTCTACTGTTACCAACTACTGTTACTACATCCTGTTACCGACTACTGATACTACCTACTGTTACAGTCTACTGTTACCGACTACTGTTACCAACTACTGTTACTACATCCTGTTACCGTCTACTGTTACCGACTACTGTTACCAACTACTGTTACTACATCCTGTTACCGTCTACTGTTACCGACTACTGTTACCGTCTACTGTTACCGACTACTGTTACCGACTACTGATACTACCTACTGTTACTACCTACTGTTACCGTCTATTTTTACTACTTACTGTTACCGACTACTGATACTACCTACTGTTACCGACTACTGTTACTACCTACTGTTACCGACTACTGTTACCACCTACTGTTACCAACTACTGTTACTACCTACTGTTACCGTCTATTTTTACTACCTACTGTTACCGACTACTGATACTACCTACTGTTACCGTCTACTGTTACTACCTACTGTTACCGTCTACTGTTACTACCTACTGTTACAGTCTACTGTTACTACCTACTGTTACAGTCTACTGTTACAGTCTACTGTTACTACCTACTGTTACCAACTGTTGTTACTACCTAATGTTACCACCTACTGTTACTACCTACTGTTACAGTCTACTGTTACAGTCTACTGTTACTACCTACTGTTACCGACTACTGTTACTACCTACTGTTACCGACTACTGTTACCACCTACTGTTACCAACTACTGTTACTACCTACTGTTACCGTCTACTGTTACTACCTACTGTTACAGTCTACTGTTACAGTCTACTGTTACTACCTACTGTTACAGTCTACTGTTACTACCTACTGTTACCACCTACTGTTACAGTCTACTGTTACAGTCTACTGTTACCACCTACTGTTACAGTCTACTGTTACAGTCTACTGTTACTACCTAATGTTACCGACTACTGTTACCACCTACTGTTACCGACTACTGTTACTACCTACTGTTACCGTCTACTGTTACTACCTACTGTTACAGTCTACTGTTACAGTCTACAGTTACTACCTACTGTTACCGACTACTGTTACCACCTACTGTTACCAACTACTGTTACTACCTACTGTTACCGACTACTGATACTACCTACTGTTACCGACTACTGTTACTACCTACTGTTACCGACTACTGTTACCACCTACTGTTACCACCTACTGTTACCAACTACTGTTACTACCTACTGTTACCGTCTATTTTTACTACCTACTGTTACAGATTACTGATACTACCTACTGTTACCGACTACTGTTACCACCTACTGTTACCAACTACTGTTACTACCTACTGTTACCGTCTACTGTTACTACCTACTGTTACAGTCTACTGTTACAGTCTACTGTTACTACCTACTGTTACCAACTGTTGTTACTACCTAATGTTACCACCTACTGTTACTACCTACTGTTACAGTCTACTGTTACAGTCTACTGTTACTACCTACTGTTACCGACTACTGTTACTACCTACTGTTACCGACTACTGTTACCACCTACTGTTACCAACTACTGTTACTACCTACTGTTACCGTCTACTGTTACTACCTACTGTTACAGTCTACTGTTACAGTCTACTGTTACAGTCTACTGTTACTACCTACTGTTACAGTCTACTCTTACTACCTACTGTTACCACCTACTGTTACAGTCTACTGTTACAGTCTACTGTTACCACCTACTGTTACAGTCTACTGTTACAGTCTACTGTTACTACCTAATGTTACCGACTACTGTTACCACCTACTGTTACCGACTACTGTTACTACCTACTGTTACCGTCTACTGTTACTACCTACTTTTACAGTCTACTGTTACAGTCTACAGTTACTCCCTACTGTTACCGACTACTGTTACCACCTACTGTTACCAACTACTGTTACTACCTACTGTTACCGACTACTGATACTACCTACTGTTACCGACTACTGTTACTACCTACTGTTACCGACTACTGTTACCACCTACTGTTACCAACTACTGTTACTACCTACTGTTACCGTCTATTTTTACTACCTACTGTTACAGACTACTGATACTACCTACTGTTACCGACTACTGTTACCAACTACTGTTACTACCTACTGTTACCGTCTACTGTTACTACCTACTGTTACAGTCTACTGTTACAGTCTACTGTTACCACCTACTGTTACAGTCTACTGTTACTACCTAATGTTACCGACTACTGTTACCACCTACTGTTACCGACTACTGTTACTACCTACTGTTACCGTCTACTGTTACTACCTACTGTTACAGTCTACTGTTACAGTCTACAGTTACTACCTACTGTTACCGACTACTGTTACCACCTACTATTACCAACTACTGTTACTACCTACTGTTACCGACTACTGATACTACCTACTGTTACCGACTACTGTTACTACCTACTGTTACCGACTACTGTTACCACCTACTGTTACCAACTACTGTTACTACCTACTGTTACCGTCTATTTTTACTACCTACTGTTACCGACTACTGATACTACCTACTGTTACCGACTACTGTTACTACCTACTGTTACCGACTACTGTTACCACCTACTGTTACCAACTACTGTTACTACCTACTGTTACCGTCTATTTTTACTACCTACTGTTACCGTCTATTTTTACTACCTACTGTTACCGACTACTGATACTACCTACTGTTACCGACTACTGTTACTACCTACTGTTACCGACTACTGTTACCACCTACTGTTACCAACTACTGTTACTACCTACTGTTACCGTCTACTGTTACTACCTATTGTTACAGTCTACTGTTACAGTCTACTGTTACTACCTACTGTTACCAACTGTTGTTACTACCTAATGTTACCGACTACTGTTACCACCTACTGTTACAGTCTACTGTTACAGCCTACTGTTACTACCTAATGTTACCACCTACTGTTACCACCTACTGTTACCGACCACTGTTACCACCTACTGTTACCGTCTGCTGTTACCGTCTACTGTTACAGTCTACTGTTACAGTCTACTGTTACCGTCTACGGTTACCGACTACTGTTACCACCTATTTTTACTACCTACTGTTACCGTCTATTGTTACTACCTACTGTTACCGACTACTGTTACTACCTACTGTTACCATCTACTGTTACCACCTACTGTTACCACCTACTGTTACCACCTACTGTTACCGAGCACTGTTACCACCTACTGTTACCGTCTGCTGTTACCGTCTACTGTTACTACCTACGGTTACCGACTACTGTTACCGCCTACGGTTACCGACTACTGTTACTACCTACTGTTACCGACTACTGATACTACCTACTGTTACAGTCTACTGTTACAGTCTACTGTTACTACCTACTGTTACTACATCCTGTTACCGTCTACTGTTACCAACTACTGTTACTACATCCTGTTACTGACTACTGATACTACCTACTGTTACCGACTACTGATACTACCTACTGTTACAGTCTACTGTTACTGACTACTGTTACCAACTACTGTTACTACATCCTGTTACCGTCTACTGTTACCGACTACTGTTACCAACTACTGTTACTACATCCTGTTACCGTCTACTGTTACCGACTACTGTTACCGTCTACTGTTACCGACTACTGTTACCGACTACTGATACTACCTACTGTTACTACCTACTGTTACCGTCTATTTTTACTACTTACTGTTACCGACTACTGATACTACCTACTGTTACCGACTACTGTTACTACCTACTGTTACCGACTACTGTTACCACCTACTGTTACCAACTACTGTTACTACCTACTGTTACCGTCTATTTTTACTACCTACTGTTACAGACTACTGATACTACCTACTGTTACCGACTACTGTTACCACCTACTGTTACCAACTACTGTTACTACCTACTGTTACCGTCTACTGTTACTACCTACTGTTACAGTCTACTGTTACAGTCTACTGTTACTACCTACTGTTACAGTCTACTGTTACTACCTACTGTTACCACCTACTGTTACAGTCTACTGTTACAGTCTACTGTTACCACCTACTGTTACAGTCTACTGTTACTACCTAATGTTACCGACTACTGTTACCACCTACTGTTACTACCTACTGTTACCGTCTACTGTTACTACCTACTGTTACAGTCTACTGTTACAGTCTACAGTTACTACCTACTGTTACCGACTACTGTTACCACCTACTGTTACAATCTACTGTTACCGACTACTGATACTACCTACTGTTACCGACTACTGTTACTACCTACTGTTACCGACTACTGTTACCACCTACTGTTACCAACTACTGTTACTACCTACTGTTACCGTCTATTTTTACTACCTACTGTTACCGACTACTGATACTACCTACTGTTACCGACTACTGTTACTACCTACTGTTACCGACTACTGTTACCACCTACTGTTACCAACTACTGTTACTACCTACTGTTACCGTCTATTTTTACTACCTACTGTTACCGACTACTGATACTACCTACTGTTACCGACTACTGTTACTACCTACTGTTACCGACTACTGTTACCACCTACTGTTACCAACTACTGTTACTACCTACTGTTACCGTCTACTGTTACTACCTATTGTTACAGTCTACTGTTACAGTCTACTGTTACTACCTACTGTTACCAACTGTTGTTACTACCTAATGTTACCGACTACTGTTACCACCTACTGTTACAGTCTACTGTTACAGCCTACTGTTACTACCTAATATTACCACCTACTGTTACCACCTACTGTTACCGACCACTGTTACCACCTACTGTTACCGTCTGCTGTTACCGTCTACTGTTACAGTCTACTGTTACAGTCTACTGTTACCGTCTACGGTTACCGACTACTGTTACCACCTATTTTTACTACCTACTGTTACCGTCTATTGTTACTACCTACTGTTACCGACTACTGTTACTACCTACTGTTACCATCTACTGTTACCACCTACTGTTACCACCTACTGTTACCGAGCACTGTTACCACCTACTGTTACCGTCTGCTGTTACCGTCTACTGTTACTACCTACGGTTACCGACTACTGTTACCGTCTACGGTTACCGACTACTGTTACTACCTACTGTTACCGACTACTGATACTACCTACTGTTACAGTCTACTGTTACTACCTACTGTTACTACATCCTGTTACCGTCTACTGTTACCAACTACTGTTACTACATCTTGTTACTGACTACTGATACTACCTACTGTTACCGACTACTGATACTACCTACTGTTACAGTCTACTGTTACCGACTACTGTTACCAACTACTGTTACTACATCCTGTTACCGTCTACTGTTACCGACTACTGTTACCAACTACTGTTACTACATCCTGTTACCGTCTACTGTTACCGACTACTGTTACCGTCTACTGTTACCGACTACTGTTACCGACTACTGATACTACCTACTGTTACTACCTACTGTTACCGTCTATTTTTACTACTTACTGTTACCGACTACTGATACTACCTACTGTTACCGACTACTGTTACTACCTACTGTTACCGACTACTGTTACCACCTACTGTTACCAACTACTGTTACTACCTATTGTTACCGTCTATTTTTACTACCTACTGTTACAGACTACTGATACTACCTACTGTTACCGACTACTGTTACCACCTACTGTTACCAACTACTGTTACTACCTACTGTTACCGTCTACTGTTACTACCTACTGTTACAGTCTACTGTTACTACCTACTGTTACAGTCTACTGTTACTACCTACTGTTACCACCTACTGTTACAGTCTACTGTTACAGTCTACTGTTACCACCTACTGTTACAGTCTACTGTTACTACCTAATGTTACCGACTACTGTTACCACCTACTGTTACCGACTACTGTTACTACCTACTGTTACCGTCTACTGTTACTACCTACTGTTACAGTCTACTGTTACAGTCTACAGTTACTACCTACTGTTACCGACTACTGTTACCACCTACTGTTACCAACTACTGTTACTACCTACTGTTACCGACTACTGATACTACCTACTGTTACCGACTACTGTTACTACCTACTGTTACCGACTACTGTTACCACCTACTGTTACCAACTACTGTTACTACCTACTGTTACCGACTACTGATACTACCTACTGTTACCGACTACTGTTACTACCTACTGTTACCGACTACTGTTACCACCTACTGTTACCAACTACTGTTACTACCTACTGTTACCGTCTATTTTTACTACCTACTGTTACCGACTACTGATACTACCTACTGTTACCGACTACTGTTACTACCTACTGTTACCGACTACTGTTACCACCTACTGTTACCAACTACTGTTACTACCTACTGTTACCGTCTATTTTTACTACCTACTGTTACCGACTACTGATACTACCTACTGTTACCGTCTACTGTTACTACCTATTGTTACAGTCTACTGTTACAGTCTACTGTTACTACCTACTGTTACCAACTGTTGTTACTACCTAATGTTACCGACTACTGTTACCACCTACTGTTACAGTCTACTGTTACAGCCTACTGTTACTACCTAATGTTACCACCTACTGTTACCGACCACTGTTACCACCTACTGTTACCGTCTGCTGTTACCGTCTACTGTTACAGTCTACTGTTACAGTCTACTGTTACCGTCTACGGTTACCGACTACTGTTACCACCTATTTTTACTACCTACTGTTACCGTCTATTGTTACTACCTACTGTTACCGACTACTGTTACTACCTACTGTTACCATCTACTGTTACCACCTACTGTTACCACCTACTGTTACCGAGCACTGTTACCACCTACTGTTACCGTCTGCTGTTACCGTCTACTGTTACTACCTACGGTTACCGACTACTGTTACCGTCTACGGTTACCGACTACTGTTACCGTCTATTGTTACTACCTACTGGTACCGTCTATTGTTACTACCTACTGTTACCGTCTATTGTTACTATCTACTGTTACCGACTACTGTTACCGTCTATTGTTACTATCTACTGTTACCGACTACTGTTACCGTCTATTGTTACTACCTACTGTTACCGACTACTGTTACCAGCTACTGTTACGACTACTGTTACCGACTATTGTTACCGACTACTGTTACTACATCCTGTTACCGTCTACTGTTACTACCTACTGTTGCCGACTACTGTTACTACCTACTGTTACCGACTATTGTTACTACCTACTGTTACCGACTACTGTTACTACATCCTGTTACCGTCTACTGTTACCGACTACTGTTACTACATCCTGTTACAGTCTACTGTTACCATCTACTGTTACCACCTACTGTTACCGTCTATTGTTACTACCTACTGTTACCACCTACTGTTAGTACCTACGGTTACCGACTACTGTTACCATCTACTGTTACTACATCCTGTTACAGTCTACTGTTACTACATCCTGTTACAGTCTACTGTTACTACATCCTGTTACAGTCTACTGTTACCGACTACTGTTACTACCTATTGTTACCGACTACTGTTACTACCTACTGTTACCGACTACTGTTACTACCTACTGTTACCGAAATACTGTTACTACCTACTGTTACCGAAATACTGTTACTACCTAATGTTATCGAAATACTGTTACTACCTACGGTTACCGTCTACTGTCACTACATACTGTTACCGAAATAATGTTACTACCTACGGTTACCGTCTACTGTTACTACCTACTGTTACTGTCTACTGTTACCGACTACTGTTACCGAAATACTGTTGCTACCTACTGTTACCGAAATACTGTTACTACCTAATGTTACCGAAATACTGTTACTACCTACTGTTACCGAAATAATGTTACTATCTACGGTTACCGACTACTGTTACCACCTACTGTTACCATCTACTGTTACCGAAATACTGTTACTTCCTACTGTTACTACCTACGGTTACTGACTACTGTTACTACCTACTGTTACTACCTACTGATACTACCTACTGTTACTGAATACTGTTACCAACTGTTGGCGTGTACTGTTACTACCTATTGTTACCGTCTACTGTTACCGTGTACTGTTACTACCTACTGTTACCAAAATACTGATACTACCTACTGTTACTGAATACTGTTACCACTGTCTACTGTTTCTACCTACTGTTACTGCTGTCTGTTGGTTCCCACCAAACCGGTTCCAAGGCCATTTTGGAGCTAGAGCCTGATTAAGCTCTGGTTCTTCCTGTTTCCACTGCAGCCGGCCCGAAAACCGGTTCTTAGCTGGCCCCACTCCACTGCCCGCCAAGAACCAAGAATGTCAGGATTACATCGGATGAGCAGAATGACTAGAACCACACACTTATAAAAAACACACTAACCCTAATATAAAGTGGGGCAACACTAACCAGAGGCCTGTGCTAAGAATCCAGTTCAACAGACCCTGGATACTACCTACTGTTACCACCTACTGTTACCATCTACTGTTACTACCTACTCTTACCGTCTACTGTAACTACCTACTCTTACCGACTGAGTGATAGATATTATACACTCTGCTTTTCTTTCTGTACGGACCTCTCAGCTGTTCTCTCTGGAAACATCGCGTCACGATGAGAGCAATTTCTAAAATAATATCCAGAGGATGCATGCAGAGCTGTGATTGGCTGAGATCAGTCCGGCCGTGCGTCACGACGCTTTGAAACATCTCTGTTCCCGGAAATGCATCCACGAAGGAGCCGAGGAGGAGCCATCAGTGTCTCCTCGGTTAGAGCTCCTCTAGAGAGCCTCCTTGACGGTCGATGCTCGGTCCTCGAAGTGCATTTAGAGAAATGAGATGTCCTTCAACATGGCGCGCTAAAATTCATTTCCGGGTCACTACCGGAGGACCGAGGAGTCGAGGGCTGAAGTGGAATAGTCCATTTAGCTCAGGACCCTTCCTGACGGAGTGAAAGGACCCGGAAGTCCCTCAGTGGCAGCCAGGATAAGTGCTGGTTCTCTCGATGATAGGAAAGGAGGTTTCAAGCTTCCTTTATAGCCTCCTTTAGCTTAGGAACCACTGGACCTCCCTCACCGAAAGGAGAGGAGAAAATGCTGCCCCACAATGCATTGCAGCCGCAGCATTTGCCGTCACTCAACAGTCGGGCGTTCACGGAAACAACCGATTATGAGGAGAAATGATATCATGAAAGTTACGGTGCTTATGAAGCTTTTTAAAACATAGGTGGTGAGTTACAAAGTGCTTTGTTCTGAACGTTCATCAGTATTATAATAAAGAGAGAAATATGAACGTTAGTTTTTACTGAAATGATCAAATAAAGTCAACATCTCAGTCTTCACTGAGCTGTGTGGGGTTTGTTCAACTTCTAAAGATGTCTGAATGGTGATATAAGCAGAGATAGATGTTAAGGACTAACGTTTATAATAAATACATCCGTATTGATTTAAGATCTTTAGTTCATACGTATTGGGATCATTTGTATTAACGTGGACCGGAGCCCTTTTGGATTCTCCTATCCACTATCCCCGTGACCTTTCACTCAGAGGAGGGGAGGAGACGATAAGGTTAGACGTTAGGAGCTGATTTCTGGGATTTAGTTTCACATGTTTATTGAGATGAATTCATTTGTGATTCCAGGTATTGCGGTTATAATAATTCCTCTCTAGGTCGCCCTCCATCGGCGCTTCCATACATCTGGCCAGTTCACCATCCGCCGCGATGTTTCTGCGGGCTCCCGCCGCTGGAAGTATAGGATTTGGGATGACTTTGTTCTTCATGGTTGGCTTTATTATGCTGATTAAGGACTGGGGGGGCGCAACTCCTCTCAGTCCTGGTTTTGGTTCAGTGTCCTTCGCCTAGATGGGTTGCCTTCCATGGCTATGAGCCCCATCTGCTCTGACTTACTTGGAGATCTCAGGTCCACTTGAACCGATGCTTGTTGAGAAGAAAGGAATGTCCAGATATGATTGAAAAATAAAAAAACTATTTCCTACATAAACTGGTGTCACACGCTCTGAAGCCACTAGGCGGCAGCAGAAACACGGGAACGGATTCTACACCATTACATTGAATCCAGACAGAATATTTCAAGCTTTCCCACATTATTCTATGACTATTAATAATAATCTTCTAACGTACGACTACCATTTTATGTGTGCGTTGGAACTGGGCATTAACCACCACCACAGAAGAAGAAAGATGACTGAGCAAAGAAAACTTTATTGACTGACGAAGTACAAAAGAGGATTTTTATAAAAAACAAAACACTTGATGCAGGCCTCTGATTGGCCGGAGCGGTCAGGTCACCTCAGCGGGCGAGGAGTCGCCGTCTGGTCGTTTGTTCGACCTGCCTGTGGTAATCCTCCAATCTGTCCCGAACCTTGTCATACATCTGAGACAGGAAGTAAAGATCAGGACAGGAAGTAGTGAGGGAACAGGAAGTAGCGAGGGAACAGGAAGTACTCACGCTGCTGTTGGTCTGCGTTTCGTTGAGCGTCTGCAGCAGCTGATCAATGGAGGTGTAAGGCAGCCAGACAGAGGGGGAGGTAGCAGAGAGAGGACCCTACACACACACACACACACACACACACACACACACACACACACACACACACACACACACACACACACACACACACACACACACCACACACACACACACACACACACACACACACACACACACACACACACACACACACACACACACACACACACACACACACACACACACACACACACACACACACGCATGTAGTAAATCATGAGTACTCAGCGTTCCTCCCCTCTAACCCGTAGTATCGGTTCTTCACCTCTAACCCGCAGTACGGGTTCCTCCCCTCTAACCCGCAGTACCGGTTCCTCCTCTCTAACCCGTAGTACCGGTTCCTCTAACCCGTAGTACCGGTTTCTCCCCTCTAACCCGTAGTATCGGTTCTTCACCTCTAACCCGCAGTACGGGTTCCTCCCCTCTAACCCGTAGTACCGGTTCCTCTAACCCGTAGTACCGGTTTCTCCCCTCTAACCCGTAGTATCGGTTCTTCACCTCTAACCCGCAGTACCGGTTTCTCCCCTCTAACCCGTAGTACCGGTTCCTCCCCTCTAACCCGCAGTACCGGTTCCTCTAACCCGTAGTACTGGTTCCTCACCTCTAACCCGCAGTACCGGTTCCTCACCTCTAACCCGCAGTACCGGTTCCTCCCCTCTAACCCGCAGTACCGGTTCCTCCCCTCTAACCCTTAGTACCGGTTCCTCTAACCCTTAGTACCGGTTTCTCTAACCCGTAGTACTGGTTCCTCACCTCTAACCCGCAGTACCGGTTCCTCTAACCCGTAGTATCGGTTCTTCACCTCTAACCCGCAGTACCGGTTCCTCCCCTCTAACCCGCAGTACCGGTTCCTCTAACCCGTAGTACCGGTTTCTCCCCTCTAACCCGTAGTACCGGTTTCTCCCCTCTAACCCGTAGTATCGGTTCTTCACCTCTAACCCGCAGTACCGGTTCCTCCCCTCTAACCCGCAGTACCGGTTCCTCCCCTCTAACCCTTAGTACCGGTTCCTCTAACCCTTAGTACCGGTTCCTCTAACCCGTAGTACTGGTTCCTCACCTCTAACCCGCAGTACCGGTTCCTCACCTCTAACCCGCAGTACCGGTTCCTCCCCTCTAACCCGCAGTACCGGTTCCTCCCCTCTAACCCGCAGTACCGGTTCCTCCCCTCTAACCCGCAGTACCGGTTCCTCTAACCCGTAGTACTGGTTCCTCACCTCTAACCCGCAGTACCGGTTCCTCCCCTCTAACCCGCAGTACCGGTTCCTCCCCTCTAACCCGCAGTACCGGTTCCTCTAACCCGTAGTACTGGTTCCTCACCTCTAACCCGCAGTACCGGTTCCTCTAACCCGTAGTACCGGTTCCTCACCTCTAACCCGTAGTACCGGTTCCTCCCCAGCAGGGCGTCCACGTACTCCAGCACCAGATCCCCCGCCTCCTCCAGCAGGTCAAAGTTCAGGTAGAGGCGCAGCAGGGAGGCCGCGTCCACTTCCTGTAACACATGACAAAATTATGTTCCTGTTGGTCCCTGAAGGCAGCATCTCCCTGCTCCAATGGGATCACTCCGTGACATTTAGGATTATAACAGAAAATAATCTGTGTTCAGGACTCATAATGCTGACCCAGGTCAGGGTTCAGGACTCATAATGCTGACCCAGGTCAGGGTTCAGGACTCATAATGCTGACTCAGGGTTCAGGACTCATAGTGCTGACTCAGGGTTCAGGACTCATAGTGCTGACTCAGGTCAGGGTTCAGGACTCATAATGCTGACCCAGGTCAGGGTTCAGGACTCATAATGCTGACTCAGGGTTCAGGACTCATCATGCTGACCCAGGTCAGGGTTCAGGACTCATAGTGCTGACTCAGGTCAGGGTTCAGGACTCATGATGCTGACTCAGGTCAGGGTTCAGGACCCATAATGCTGACTCAGGGTTCAGGACTCATCATGCTGACTCAGGTCAGGGTTCAGGACTCATAATGCTGACTCATGTCAGGGTTCAGGACTCATAGTGCTGACTCAGGTCAGGGTTCAGGACTCATGATGCTGACTCAGGTCAGGGTTCAGGACTCATAGTGCTGACTCAGGTCAGGGTTCAGGACTCATGATGCTGACTCAGGTCAGGGGTCAGGACTCATAATGCTGACTCATGTCAGGGTTCAGGACTCATAGTGCTGACTCAGGTCAGGGTTCAGGACTCATGATGCTGACTCAGGTCAGGGTTCAGGACTCATAGTGCTGACTCAGGTCAGGGTTCAGGACTCATGATGCTGACTCAGGTCAGGGGTCAGGACTCATGATGCTGACCCAGGTCAGGGTTCAGGACTCATAATGCTGACTCATGTCAGGGTTCAGGACTCATAGTGCTGACTCAGGGTTCAGGACTCATAATGCTGACTCAGGGTTCAGGACTCATAATGCTGACGCAGGTCAGGGTTCAGGACTATAATGCTGACTCAGGTCAGGGTTCAGGACTCATGATGCTGACTCAGGTCAGGGTTCAGGACTCATGATGCTGACTCAGGTCAGGGTTCAGGACTCATAATGCTGACTCATGTCAGGGTTCAGGACTCATGATGCTGACTCAGGTCAGGACTCATAATGCTGACTCATGTCAGAGTTCAGGACTCATAATGCTGACTCAGGTCAGGGTTCAGGACTCATAATGCTGACTCAGGTCAGGACTCATAATGCTGACTCATGTCAGAGTTCAGGACTCATAATGCTGACCCAGGTCAGGGTTCAGGACTCATCATGCTGACTCAGGTCAGGGTTTAGGACTCATGATGCTGACTCAGGTCAGGGGTCAGGACTCAATGCTGACTCAGGTCAGGACTCATAATGCTGACTCAGGGTTCAGGACTCATCATGCTGACTCAGGTCAGGGGTCAGGACTCAATGCTGACTCAGGTCAGGTTTCAGGACTCATGATGCTGACTCAGGTCAGGGTTCAGGACTATAATGCTGACTCATGTCAGGGTTCAGGACTCATAATGCTGACTCAGGTCAGGGTTCAGGACTCATAATGCTGACTCATGTCAGGGTTCAGGACTCAGTGCTGACTCAGGTCAGGACTCATAATGCTGACTCAGGGTTCAGGACTCATAATGCTGACTCAGGGTTCAGGACTCATAATGCTGACTCAGGTCAGGGTTCAGGACTCATAATGCTGACTCAGGTCAGGGTTCAGGACTCATAATGCTGACTCAGGGTTCAGGACTCATAATGCTGACTCAGGTCAGGGTTCAGGACTCATAATGCTGACTCAGGTCAGGGTTCAGGACTCATAGTGCTGACTCAGGGTTCAGGACTCATAATGCTGACTCAGGTCAGGGTTCAGGACTCATAATGCTGACTCAGGACTCCCTGCGTCCTCCTGATTGGTTGAGCTCTCACCTTGTACGACTTGATGAGCCAATCAGGGAGCGGCACTCCGTGCGACAGCAGCTTATTGATGACGCAGCGATGATGTCGTCCGTTAGAACACGGATACCTGAGCAGGTAAGAGGAGAGCAGCCGCCAGGCCTCGTCTGCAGCACTGAGACACACACACACACACACCGATTAATAACACACACACACACACACACACACACACTGCTGCTGACTAAGTCATTTATCCTACGGACGAAAAGTTTTTTATTCCGCCGACTTATTTTCCGCGCTTCCCCTCCCGCATTGAACATCATAATTCCAGAGATACATCCCATAATGCATCACATTTTTAACATGGAAGTCAATGGAGAAAATCTTCAACTTCAACAAATCTTCATGCGACTTCATCTGCTAACTGTTCATTCATACTTTCACTCAGAAACCTCATTCCAACTTTAAAATGTTATAAATCTTTCTGACATTATTCGTGTAACACAACTTTTAAATCTGATTCTTACTTTTAGAGATATTAACATTTCAGACCTTGTTTTAGAGGTTTTATTCACATTTTAACATTAACTAGAGTGCGTGATGTCACAGCTAGAGGGTAAGAATATATTCATATATTTTTTTTAAACTGCCATAATTCCCAAACCCTATATTCCTGAGACATAATTTATCATGACAAACGTAGGAAAACATCTCGTAGCTTGAAAAATGACAAATAATTAAGCAAAAATAATAGACAAAATGCCTCTTGAGGGCATGAAGTGACAAAACCTTCAACATGCCTCCATTGAAGCCCAGTGTAATTTCAGGCAGATATTTCCTCACGGCAGCAGCCGCACACCTTTAGTTAAACTGCCAAAAAGGCCACATTATTAACCCGAAAGTACACACAAATTACACTTCAGATACTCAACTTCCTTGACATGCTTCACGTTTTGAAATTTCACAGATATCTGTTACGGTTCTTCCACAGAACAATGGAGACCTGTGATCTCCTCGTTAGCTCAACTATAAACACCTGTGCAATGGAACACGATGATGTCATCGCTCCAGCAGACTCCAGGTAAAGGTTAAAGGTCGTGCCCTCAACAGCTCTACTCAATGATGGGGTGTCTGCATCATATGCCGAAGAGAGAGAGAAGAGAGAGAGGGCGACCAAGAGAAGAGAGAGGGCGATCAAGAGAGAGAAGAGAGAGGGCGATCAAGAGAAGAGAGAGGGCGATCAAGAGAAGAGAGAGAGGGCGATCAAGAGAAGAGAGAGGGCGATCAAGAGAGAGAGAGAGAGGGCGATCAAGAGAAGAGAGAGAGAGAGAGAGAGGGCGATAAAGAGAAGAGAGAGAGAAGAGAGAGAGGGCGACCAAGAGAAGAGAGAGGGCGATCAAGAGAAGAGAGGGCGATCAAGAGAAGAGAGAGAGGGCGATCAAGAGAAGAGAGAGGGCGATCGAGAGAGAAGAGAGAGGGCGATCGAGAGAAGAGAGAGAGGGCGATCGAGAGAGGGCGATCAAGAGAAGAGAGAGAGGGCGATCAAGAGAAGAGGGCGATCAAGAGAAGAGAGAGAGGGCGATCAAGATAAGAGAGAGAGAGGGCGATCAAGAGAAGAGAGAGAGAAGAGAGAGGGAGATCAAGAGAAGAGAGAGGGCGATCAAGAGAAGAGAGAGAGAAGAGAGAGGGCGATCAAGAGAAGAGTGAGAGAAGAGAGAGGGCGATCAAGAGAAGAAAGAGAGAGAGGGCGATCGAGAGAGAGGGCGATCAAGAGAAGAGCGAGAGAAGAGAGAGGGCGATCAAGAGAAGAAAGAGAGAGAGGGCGATCGAGAGAGAGGGCGATCAAGAGAAGAGAGAGGGCGATCAAGAGAAGAGAGAGAGAAGAGAGAGAGGGCGATCAAGAGAGAAGAGAGCGATCAAGAGAAGAGAGAGAGGGCGATCAAGAGAAGAGAGAGAGAAGAGAGAGGGCGATCAAGAGAAGAGAGAGAGAGGGCGATCAAGAGAAGAGAGAGAGAGGGTGATCAAGAGAAGAGAGAGAGGGCGATAAAGAGAAGAGAGAGAGAAGAGAGAGAGGGCGACCAAGAGAAGAGAGAGGGCGATCAAGAGAAGAGAGAGAGGGCGACCAAGAGAAGAGAGAGGGCAACCAAGAGAAGAGAGAGGGCGATCAAGAGAAGAGAGAGAGGGCGATCGAGAGAGAAGAGAGAGGGCGATCAAGAGAAGAGAGAGAGGGCGATCAAGAGAAGAGAGAGAGGGCGATCAAGAGAAGAGAGAGAGGGCGATCAAGAGAAGAGAGAGGGCGATCAAGATAAGAGAGAGAGATCAAGAGAAGAGAGAGAGAAGAGAGAGGGAGATCAAGAGAAGAGAGAGAGAAGAGAGAGGGCGATCAAGAGAGAGGGCGATCAAGAGAAGAAAGAGAGAGAGGGCGATCGAGAGAGGGCGATCAAGAGAAGAGAGAGAGAAGAGAGAGGGCGATCAAGAGAAGAGAGAGAGGGCGATCAAGAGAGAAGAGAGCGATCAAGAGAAGAGAGAGAGAAGGCGATCAAGAGAAGACGATCAAGAGAAGAGAGGGCGATCAAGAGAAGAGAGAGAGGGCGATCAAGAGAAGAGAGAGGGCGATCAAGAGAAGAGAGAGAGGGCGATCAAGAGAAGAGAGAGAGGGCGATCAAGAGAAGAGAGAGGGCGATCAAGAGAAATGAGAGGGCGATCAAGAGAGGGCGATCAAGAGAAGAGAGGGCGATCAAGAGAAGAGAGAGAGAGTAATGTAATGAAACACGGTTTTCTCATAGCTTCAGTGAAAATACTCCAAACAGCCCAAAACTTCCCAGGTCTGGTAACGATGCAGCCATCAACACATCTAAGCGTAGTATGGGGTGTCGTCAAATTCCGTTGCCATGGCGACAGACCACTCGCCATGAAACACGCTGTGGCTGTAAGTTCAATCGACACGGTCCGATCTTCGCTTGTATATCACCGGTCCATGCCTCAACAGCTCTACGGCAACTCTGAGATCTCACCATATGCCGTTTCCATGGAAACGCATCCCTCGCCATAAAACATGATGTCGCTATAACTCCTATGAAAATTTTCAAAAAGTGCTCAAACTTCACATGCGTGCTAACAGTCCAGCTGTGAAGACATCTACGGGACAGTTTTGAGATTTCTTCAAATGCCGTTGCCATGGCAGCACAATGCTCGCCATGAAACACGGTTTTCTCATAACTTCTGTGAAAATGCTCCAAACGACCCATAACTTCACAGGTTTGGTAACGATGCAGCCATCAATACATCTAAGCGTATTATGGGATGTCACCAATGCCGTTGCCCTGGCGACAGATCATTCACCATCAAGTTAGTTGATTAGCTTTTCCAAGCCTTTTCCCTTTCTTCTCTTCTCTCATCACACATTCAAGCCCCCTGTGTTCATGTATCATTTCAATCTCAATTCTTCTCACACATTACATTTCAGCATAGCAGTTTAGCATCAGCTTTTCAGCATAAAGCATTCCCACTAGCAATTTATTCAGGCATTCTCTAGTTAACACTTGTAGTACTGCTGCTGACTAATGTAACACTTCTATGTACTAGGTTGCTTTCAATGAGGAGTAGAAGATAATATAAATAGAAAAAACAATATTAAATTAATATAGCCGGCATTTTATTAAACATTCATACAACACTTTCACTAACCCCTCATCCACCCCAGTGAAACCCAATCTGCCACATGGACAAAACCACAATAATCGAACCCGGGTAGTCTGTAGCTTCCCTCTAGCAATCCAATGACCATCAGTCCTTTCTCTGGAGAGTGGAATCCTTTATAATCCTTTCTCTGGTGAGGAAAAGACAAAAACTGCAGCTCCAAAAACTTTCGTCGGTTCTGCTAGTTCCTGGTTCCCCGCAGCATCAAAGAAACACAGTCTTCCACACCCAGCTGCCACTCATTGAGCCTCATGAACAACCACACCTGGCCTGCTCTTCCTCTCCTCCCTCAGATGCAGACTCTGCTGCCCAGCACTGCCCCAAGTGGGAGCTGCTGGTTATTACATTATTTTAGTGGGTTACACAAAGTTATTAATACTTGTAGTACTGCTGCTGGCTAAGGTATTAATACTTGTATTTAAGGTATTAATACTTGTGATACTGCCGGTACACACCTTGACTCCTTGGTGTTGACGACTGCTGACAGCTGATTGGCTGCCAGCCAGCTCCAGGCGTCGCTCTGAGGCTCCTCCCCCCCCCCTGCAGCTTGATGCACCTGCATTATAAACACAGTGATGTCACTCAGGCACACGGTGATGTCACACAGGCACGCGGTGATGTCACACAGGCACGCGGTGATGTCACACAGGCACGCGGTGATGTCACACAGGCACGCGGTGATGTCACACAGGCACACGGTGATGTCACTCGGGTATAGAAGAAGCTCTCACTTGAAGGTGAGCCCCTCGAACACGGGACTGAGACTGAGAGAAAACGCCTGGCAGACAGACAGCGCAGAGTCGAAGAGCCCTGATTGGACGAGGAGAGACACCATCTCTCCGGCTGAGGCTCCACCTGCAATACATATATAATATAATTAATAAGGGTGGTGTTTCACTGGGTGGTGCTAGGGTGGAGTAAAGGTGGTTTAAAGGTGGAGTACCTGCGATGGCAGCCTGGCTCGGGTGGAGCTGGCTGAGGCTCAGGCGGCTGCTCGACAGGATAAACTCTCTCTCCAGGTCTCTGAGCTCCAGGATGTCCACCTGACGCTTCACTGAACACACATATACACACAAGTATCTGAGCTATATATGTATACGCTATAGTGCAGTAGTGTGTGTACACTACTGCACTACATATATATATATATATGTATGTATGTAGGTATGTGACTGACCTGGCTGAGAGGAGAACTCTCCGTCAGAGTTTCTCTTCGGGGACGCTCCCGCACGCTCGTACTGCAACACAAACACCGCAGGATTGATATATAACCATATATATATATATATTATATATATACACATTCATTACATCGCTTAGTTGAATACTCAATTCTGATTGGTCAATTCGTGACACGTTGTGAATCCAGTAGTACAGACCGCTGTTAAAGGGGACCCATCATGCAAAATGCACTGTGATGTCTTCTCTACATCAACATGTGTCCCGGTGCGTCGGGGAACTCACGCAGCGTCAGAAAATAAAACCCTCTCTCTTTTCCTCCGTACCCACATCTTTTAAAAACGCGTGTACAACGAGCGGATACAGATTCCATCCGATCTGACGTCAAATCGTCAGCGGACCCACAGAAAGTTGCTATCAGAAACAATGCCTGACGTGTTTTGGACGTCTTTGTTTACATTAGCAAGCCTCGCTAACGCTCAGAGCTAACCTGCACTGGAGAGCACATGTGTTTAAAAAGCAGGAAATCAAAAGGAAGTCACCTGGTGATGAACCCGAGAGAGAAAAAGCATTTGAGCTCCATACTGTTTCAGAAATAATCCTTGATGTGGTTTAGAACAGGATGGCGTTTTATCACAGCAGAATTTAACTTTATCTCCGGTAGAATTCTGATCAGGCATTAGCTCCGCCTCCTCTTCTTTCTTTTTTTCAAGCTAAGGACCCAAGATCCTTGATTCTCTGACAGGGCTTCAAACGAGGGGTGTGAGCGGCATGAGGCGTGGCTGCTGCGCGATCTGCTTCCTGATAGGTCCACTTTAAGAAGTCCGGTCGAATGAACTGTGAACAGTTTGGCGTTTGCTTTTCAAACGGTTTGCTTGTCTTTAGTTTTCCGTTGTCTCCCGCCTGAGAGCAACATGGAGGATTTTAACATTCATATTAATATATTTGGAGCACAGTCATTTGGATGAATGGGCTGATGAGTCCCCAGCGAAGAAAACAAAAAGACAAGAGGGACAAGAAAACAGTGGCAGAAACCCTCAACACGGAGCTGCTGTCCTAACAGCGGACTATCTGTCTTAGCGGATGCATGTCATTGTAAATCAATAATACTATTTTTTAAATCAATAAAAGCATTTCAATTAATATTGGGAGTCATGTCGTTACTTTGTTGAGAATGTGGCCGTGTGATAAACGGGATCATGTGCCGTGGCTTGGTCATTAGAATGGCCGCCTCGCTGCACAGTATCCCTTACATACTATATATATAATATATAAACGTACTGTAGCTCCGGGCGCCGGCTGGACGATCCAGGCGTACTCCGGCCTGATGAGGCGCAGGCAGTTCAGAGCCGACAGGAAGCAGTTGACCTGCTGCTGTAAACCTGAGGGAGTTCTGTTCTCTCTGCTCACACGCATGCCCAACTCATACATCACTGAGCCAGCTGGAGGGGGGGAGTGTTGGGGGGAGAGAGAGAGAGAGAGAGAGAGGGGGGAGGAGAGAGAGGGGGGGGGAGAGAGAGAGGGGAGGGGGAGAGAGAGGGGGGGAAGAGGAGAGAGGGGGGAGAGAGAGAGAGAGGGGGGAGAGAGAGAGGGGGGAGGAGAGAGAGAGGGGGAGAGAGAGAGGGGAGGGGGAGAGAGAGGGGGGGGGAGAGAGAGAGGGGGGAGAGGAGAGAGGGGGGGGAGAGAGAGAGGGGGGGAGAGAGAGAGAGAGGGGGAGAGAGAGAGAGAGGGGGGAGAGAGAGAGAGAGGGGGAGAGAGGGAGAGAGACAACATCATTAAAGCTGGAGTGCAGTTGGTGAGAGATGATAATGTTGTTACAGATGATTTCTGAGGTGTGTTGTAGGTAGGGTTAATTTCGTCAGCTATTTTTTATTTAGTTTTAGTCCCGTGTTAAATTTCCTTTTTAGTTTGAGTCATATTTAGTCACCTTCATCGTGTTTTTATTTAGTCAAGTTTTAGTCGACTAAAAGTCTGAGCATTTTAGTCTTATTTTAGTCATCAGATTATAGAACATTTCAGTCTAACTAGCCAAAACAGATAATTTTGTCATTTTAGTATAAATAAATAAATAAATAAATAAATAAATAAATAAATAAATAGGATATATCTCGTCCGTTGTGACGAAAGAGGGAGCTGAGCCAGAAGGCAAAGCTCTCTGTCTACCGGGCCATTTTCGTTCCTCCCCTCACCTCTGGTCATGAAGGATGGGTCATGACCCAAAGAACGAGATCGCGGATACAAGCGGCCGAGATGGGTTTCCTCCGCCGGGTGGCTGGCGTCTCCCTTAGGGATAAGGTGAGAAGTTCGGTCATCAGGGAGGGACTCGGAGTTGAGCCGCTCCTCCTTCGCGTCGAAAGAAGCCAGTTGAGGTGGTTCGGGCACCTAGTTAGGATGCCACCTGGGCGCCTCCCTAGGGAGGTGTTCCAGGCACGTCCAGCTGGGAAGAGACCAAGGGTAGACCTAGGACCAGGTGGAGGGATTATATTTCTTCGCTGGCCTGGGGAGCGCCTTGGGACCCCCCAGTCAGAGCCGGTTGATGTCGCCAGGGAAAAGAAAGTTTGGGGCTCTCTGCTGGAACTGCTACCCTCGCGACCCGACCACGGATAAGCGGGAGAAGATGGATGGATGGATATCTCGTCCTTATTTGATGAAGCACAGCTGAATGATTGAGCAGCTCTGCAGAGAGTATCTGGTTTGTGGTGGTGTTACCAGCTGTTTGGCCTCATTGCTTCCCGTCTGATGAAACAATGCATCCGCTTTTCCTCTCCGCCTCATTGGAGCGAAAATGGGCCCAAATATCACATCGTTTCTTTCTCCCAAGCAGGGTGGCTTTAGACTTCTTCGTTGTCAGTCATTTTGACGGACAGGATCGTAACATTTCGTCATAATCCATTATTACTACAGATGTCCCGATCCGATCACGTGATCGGGAATCGGAGCCGATCACGTGATTTTTAAAAAGATCGGAATCGGGAATCTTTTTTTTTCAATTATTTTATTTAATGTTACAAAACAAAAATGACCATGTTCACGTCTTAAAGTCGTCCTGAGGACTTAGTTTTGGTTTAACATTACACATCATGTATGTGTTGCTTCCTTTGGGCTTGTTGTCAGACCTGCTTATTCCTCTCAGAGCAGCAGAGTGGGCGCAGCGTCTGATAGCAGCAGCAAGCTAACGAGAGGCTACGTCCAGCTGGAGACTCGGGAGTCGGACGGAGCAGAGGTCAGGAGTTTGGAAGTATTGTGAAACTGAAAGCAAAGGCAGTGTAACAGCCAGATGCAATGTTTGCAAGGCGGAGGTCCCGCGTGGTGGAAAGAACAGAGCTACGTTCAACACGACCAATCTAACACGCCACCTGAGAAACAAACAACAACACGGCGAGTACACTAGGGCTGTACCCGAATATGCGTTCGTTGGAAAACTATTCGGGTTTCAATTTCGTAATTCGGAAATTCGTTTTGTTTGTTTTTTCATTACCCCCCCGTTTTTTTTTCAAATTGAATTTATTGAAATCTCCAATATCAACGTAAGAGCTTGTGCTCTTAATCTCCGTCACGTTGTTTCTATAGCAACAACAACTTTCTGTCAACAGCGCTACCTCTCCTTCAAAATAAAAGCATGTCCATAAATAGGAAGCCAAGACAACTGCAA
>CM070433.1:43284748-43288906 GCA_036324595.1 Champsocephalus gunnari | reverse complement strand
TGGGCCATAAAGAAACCTTTCTTTCCACCCCTTCTCTAATCTGATCTCTGGGAATCACGAAAGGAAACGGGCCATAAACAGATACAGCCATTGCGGCAAGGGGAGGTGTCCGCCGTCGTTACAGCTAGCCTCCTTGTCTCTGTCCTTCAAACTTAAATTACTCTGTCTACTTCACCTTTACACACTTCTGATTCAGCCATGATGCCAAACTAGAGCATGCGCCGACAATGCCTCTAGTGCGTGTGCCTTTCCTTGGATCTCTGTATAACCATGAAGTCGTTGGGCGACATGGGGAGATCTGGTGGCCATTAAACAAACCTAACCCTAACCCTAACCCTGACCCTAACCCTAGAGCATGCGCCGACAATGCCTCTAGTGCGTGTGCCTTTCCTTGGATCTCTGTATAACCATGAAGTCGTTGGGCGACATGGGGAGATCTGGTGGCTATTAAACAAACCTAACCCTAACCCTAACCCTAACCCTAACCCAATTGCTCCATGGTTCGACAAATACATGTAACATCTTATCTTACTTCTAAAACTTAACTACTCAGATGTAATGCTTAAACTTTAATTAATATCCTTATAACACTGGACCATCTTGTCCTTGATTTAAGCTCTAAACCCAACCACTCTGACTGCTTACCTAATCCTAAAATATATCTCCACAAAGGGCTATTTGACTCAACTAAAACCATGATAAACCATTTATGATACACTCTGATCCAGATCCCAATAAAAATAGGAGGACTAAGGTGTCTCCCAAGTAACTTATGTTGAGAGATGTTTAACAACTGTCTAATTCCACTTGTTACATTATTTAGTTATCCCAAGATAGATTCATCTTTATGAGGTTTTTCTGCATTCTGCACTTCCTTCGGTCACTCCCCTCTGTCGTCACTAGATGGAGGCAGAGGTACTATAGATGGAGGGACTGACTGCATTTAGTGCATTAAATCAGTAGTCATGGACAATATCTCTCTAATCAATCTTATTTTTAGCTCACTTTCATTCCAAAATTACACAGGTTTTTATTAAATCGGTCAAGTCTTTTTACATAACTTGAATAGATCTGAGGTATCAATATTTGTATCAATATAGATACTAATAAGGTGATAATCATATTCCTCCATTATTTAGCAATAAATCCAGCACCTTATCTTGAATCTGACTCCTAAAACTTAACCACTCAGACCTAATACCTAAACTTAGGTTGGTGTCCATCAAATAGTGCATCATCTTATGTTCAACAATAAATTTAGCACTTAATCCTTAATCTTACTCCTAAGCTTAACCACTCAGACCTTATGCCTAAAACTTAAGTTAATACTCTTCAATTAATAGACCATCTTAGGCTCTAGGAGGCCTTTCATTTATTGGCCCTAAAATACATCTCCACAAATGGCTATCTGACTCTTACTTATAACCACTAAAATTAACTGATGGTACACTCTTAACTAAATATCCAATAATAGACCTTCTTCAGTCTAACTGCGGACTATTTTGTTCCACAAGAATACCATTTTACCCTTAATCTGACCTTTAACCTTGAACACTATGGCTCTTGGCCTAAATCTAAACCATATTATCTCCCCACTTTTTCACTCTGACCTTTCTTTCCTACCCCCTTTCCGGAACGAACCCTTAGGGGTGGCGAATGGAAACTGGCCATAAACAGATACAGCCATTGCGGCAAGGGGAGGTGTCCGCCGTAACCACAGCTAGCCTCCCTGTCTCTGTCCTTCAAACTTAAATTACCCTGTCTACTTCACCTTTACACACTTATGATTCAGTCACGATGCCAAGCTAGAGCATGCGCCGACAATGCCTCTAGTGCGTGTGCCTTTCCTTGGATCTCTGTATAACCATGAAGTCGTTGGGCGACATGGGGAGATCTGGTGGCTATTAAACAAACCTAACCCTAACCCTAACCCTAACCCTAACCCTAACCCTAATGGAAACTGGCCATAAACAGATACAGCCATTGCGGCAAGGGGAGGTGTCCGCCGTAACCACAGCTAGCCTCCCTGTCTCTGTCCTTCAAACTTAAATTACCCTGTCTACTTCACCTTTACACACTTATGATTCAGTCACGATGCCAAGCTAGAGCATGCGCCGACAATGCCTCTAGTGCGTGTGCCTTTCCTTGGATCTCTGTATAACCATGAAGTCGTTGGGCGACATGGGGAGATCTGGTGGCTATTAAACAAACCTAACCCTAACCCTAACCCTAACCCTAACCCTTACTCCTAAACTTAACCACTCAGACCTCATGCCTAAACTTAAGTTAATACTCTTCAATTAATAGACCATCATATTCCTAATTTAAACTCTAAACCTAACCACTCTGTCTCCTTGCCTAAAGTACGTCTCCATAAAAAGCTATTTGACTTTCAATTCAAATAATTATAAATCAACTTATGATACACTTTTCTCTAAATCTCTAAATCCAAATTGAATTGGGAAATATAATTTAGTTGTTTCCTCAGTCAGACCTCGGCCTACCATGACTGATGGGGAGAGGTGTGGTTATTTTTAAACAGGCGGTACTTTGACACAGCGGGGTTTGTGTGGACATATTGCTCCATGGTTCAATTGCTCCATGGTTCAACAAATACATGTAACATCTTATCTTACTTCTAAAACTTAACTACTCAGATGTAATGCTTAAACTTTAATTAATATCCTTATAACACTGGACCATCTTGTCCTTGATTTAAGCTCTAAACCCAACCACTCTGACTGCTTACCTAATCCTAAAATATATCTCCACAAAGGGCTATTTGACTCAACTAAAACCATGATAAACCATTTATGATACACTCTGATCCAGATCCCAATAAAAATAGGAGGACTAAGGTGTCTCCCAAGTAACTTATGTTGAGAGATGTTTAACAACTGTCTAATTCCACTTGTTACATTATTTAGTTATCACAAGATAGATTCATCTTTATGAGGTTTTTCTGCATTCTGCACTTCCTTCGGTCACTCCCCTCTGTCGTCACTAGATGGAGGCAGAGGTACTATAGATGGAGGGACTGACTGCATTTAGTGCATTAAATCAGTAGTCATGGACAATATCTCTCTAATCAATCTTATTTTTAGCTCACTTTCATTCCAAAATTACACAGGTTTTTATTAAATCGGTCAAGTCTTTTTACATAACTTGAATAGATCTGAGGTATCAATATTTGTATCAATATAGATACTAATAGGTGATAATCATATTCCTCCATTATTTAGCAATAAATCCAGCATCTTATCTTGAATCTGACTCCTAAAACGTAACCACTCAGACCTAATACCTAAACTTAGGTTGGTGTCCATCAAATAGTGCATCATCTTATGTTCAACAATAAATTTAGCACTTAATCCTTAATCTTACTCCTAAGCTTAACCACTCAGACCTTATGCCTAAACTTAAGTTAATACTCTTCAATTAATAGACCATCTTAGGCTCTAGGAGGCCTTTCATTTATTGGCCCTAAAATACATCTCCACAAATGGCTATCTGACTCTTACTTATAACCACTAAAATTAACTGATGGTACACTCTTAACTAAATATCCAATAATAGACCTTCTTCAGTCTAACTGCGGACTATTTTGTTCCACAAGAATACCATTTTACCCTTAATCTGACCTTTAACCTTGAACACTATGGCTCTTGGCCTAAATCTAAACCATATTATCTCCCCACTTTTTCACTCTGACCTTTCTTTCCTACCCCCTTTCCGGAACGAACCCTTCGGGGTGGCGAATGGAAACTGGCCATAAACAGATACAGCCATTGCGGCAAGGGGAGGTGTCCGCCGTAACCACAGCTAGCCTCCCTGTCTCTGTCCTTCAAACTTAAATTACCCTGTCTACTTCACCTTTACACACTTATGATTCAGTCACGATGCCAAGCTAGAGCATGCGCCGACAATGCCTCTAGTGCGTGTGCCTTTCCTTGGATCTCTGTATAACCATGAAGTCGTTGGGCGACATGGGGAGATCTGGTGGCTATTAAACAAACCTAACCCTAACCCTAACCCTAACCACCTGTCTCTCAGGTCATCGCTTCGTTAAACTATTTTCTCTCTCCGTTAAGCATTTAAACTCAAGCACATGACTGGACGCTTTTATATCCGTGCAAACGACCTGAAGTCCATCCACAC